>VFSX01000151.1:200013-202513 GCA_016618255.1 Chlamydomonas sp. UWO 241 | reverse complement strand
TGGTGGCGTGGGTGGATGCGTGGGTGGGTGGGTGGCATGTGGTGGGTGGTGGGCGGTGGCGTGTGGTGAGTGGTGTGGTGGCTTGTGACAGCAGGGCAGGGCAGTGTGCGTGTGTTTAGATATGTGGGAGGAGCCTGTTGGGAGGGGGTGGCTCGGCAAGACTGCGCACATGGCAGACCAACTGGGTGCACGCTCGTGCCGGCTGACATGCGGCTGTGTGTGTGTGTGTGATGACTCGTGGAGGTGAGCGTGCCTCCGCTCCACCCCCTGATCAGGAAAAGGGGGTTCACTCCATACTGTGGCTGGGTGTCACGTTCAAGTGTTTTGAGGTGAACAAATGACCGCCTCGCCCTCGCGAGCCGAACCTGCCACTTTGTATGCGTTTTTTTTATCAGGCCTGTAACATCATTATTGCGCTTGGAAGGTCTATGTCACAGCGCTGCACCAAGCAGACCGGAATCGATCTCCAAAAGAGGCTGCTAAGCAGCTTCTTTTGCGAACCAAAAGACTTAGTCTCCAACCCTCCAGAGGGAAGCCCACGCAGTGATTTCCGTTTCATGAAATTCAATTAACTTCCTGGGGCCATTTGGCTGAATATCCAGCTCCACGGCTCCCAGACCTGGCTCAAAATGCACTGCCCACGTGCTACCCACTCCCACCCACGCACACCAGTGACTTCGTTTTCGTGGTGTTCAATTGTTTTTCTGGAGCCATTTGACTGAAAATCCGGCTCCATGGCTCCCAAATCCGGCTCCAAACAACCCAAAACAAAAGCACTGACGCACACACACACCTCTCTCTCTCCCTCCTCACCCACCCCCTATCACCCATCCCCTCCGCCACTCACCCATGTGTCTTCCCCCCAGGCTCACCCACTGGACGACCGCCTTCCGGCACCAGACATCATACAATCACACACACACACACACACACACTAATGCCATCAAAGGCGTCCGATGGACTGTAACATCGAAGTTGTGGGCGGAAGTTGTGGGCTCAAACAGAGGCACACACACACACATGCAGGCTCGCCCACTGGACTGCAGCTGACAGGGACGACCGCCTTCAGGCAGCAGACCTCATGGGCTCACAGAGGCACACACACACACACACACACAAACACACGCACGCACACACACACATGCAGGCTCGCCCACTGGACGGCAGCAGACAGGGATGACCAGCGGAAGTCATGGGCTCAAACAGAGGCCCATACAAAACACACACACACACAGGCTCGCCCACTGGACCGCAGCTGACAGAGATGATCGCCTTCAGGCTGCAGACATTAAGGGCACAAACAGAGGCACACACACACACATACACACGCACGCACACACACGCACACACAGGCTTGCCCACTGGATGGCAGCAGAGGGATGACCAGCGGAAGTCATGGGCTCAAACAGAGGCACATACATACAAACACACACACACACGCAGGCTTGCCCACTGGACGACAGCAGACAGGGACGATCGCCTTCAGGCAGCAGACCTCATGCAATCAAACGGAGGCAAGCGGCTGGCAGACTTGCTGTCCAAGGTGTGTGTGTGTGTGTGCCCGTGCAATGGAACTGTAACGTATCTCTGTCTCCGTCTCTCGCTCTCTTCCCTCTCTGTCTCTCTCTCTCTCTATGTCTCTCTTTGTCTCGCTCTCTCTCACAATCTCTCCCTGCCTCTGTGTGTGTGTGTGTGGTGTGTGTGTGTGTTCATGCCCTTCTTGCACCACACGCCAGCGTGGCACACACACACACACACACAGCTCCTGGAGCCCGACCCCGAGGTCCGCACACGCCACTGGGGCAGCCCCACCTCGATCGATGTTTCCAAGGGCCTCCTGTCACACGTGTTTCTTGCACAGGTGTGCATGTGTGTGTGCGTGTGTGTGCGAGTATGTGTGCGCGTGTGTGTGTGTGTGTGCGTGTGCGTGTGCGTGTGCGTGTGCGTGTGCGTGTGCGTGTGCGTGTGCGTGTGCGTGTGCGTGTGCGTGTGCGTGTGCGTGTGCGTGTGCGTGTGCGTGTGCGTGTGCGTGTGCGTGTGCGTGTGCGTGTGCGTGTGCGTGTGCGTGTGCGTGTGCGTGTGCGTGTGCGTGTGCGTGCGTGTGCGTGTGCGTGTGCGTGTGCGTGTGCGTGTGCGTTTGCGTGTGCGTTTGCGTGTGCGTGTGCGTGTGCGTGTGCGTGTGCGTGTGCGTGTGCGTGTGCTTGTGCGTGTGCGTGTGCGTGTGCGTGTGCGTGTGCGTGTGCGTGTGCGTGTGCGTGTGCGTGTGCGTGTGCGTGTGCGTGTGCGTGTGCGTGTGCGTGTGCGTGTGCGTGTGCGTGTGCGTGTGCGTGTGCGTGTGCGTGTGCGTGTGCGTGTGCGTGGCCGTGTGCGTGTGCGTGTGCGTGTGCGTGTGCGTGTGCGTGTGCGTGTGCGTGTGCGTGTGCGTGTGCGTGTGCGTGTGCGTGTGCGTGTGCGTGTGCGTGTTCGTGTGCGTGTGCGTGTGCGTGTGCGTGTGTGTGTG
>VFSX01000151.1:137166-189666 GCA_016618255.1 Chlamydomonas sp. UWO 241 | reverse complement strand
GCCGTATATATCCCCTACGGTATTTATACCGTCACGGTATACATACCGTATTTACGGTTTACGTATACCGTGCCGCGCCCTACACACACGCACACACACACACGCACTCACGCACACACACACACACACACAGGTCTCCCTGACTGTTCTGAAGATGGGTGCCCTGTCAGCATCGCTGACTGGCGTGTCACGCTCCTCAGAGACAGCCACGCTGATCACGCAGCTGCTGGCGGACCTTGAGTATGTGCGACGGAAGGACTGCCACGGACAGGATGAGGCGGCAATGAAGGTGTGTGTGTGTGTGTGTGCGCACGTGTGTGTGTGTGTGTGTGTGCTTGTGACTCCATGTCAGCTGCTGGCTGACTTGGAGTACGTGCGGCGGAAGGACAGCCACGGGCAGGATGAGGGCGATGAAGGTGCGTGTGCGTGTGGGAGCGTGTGGGTGTGGGTGTGGGTGTGGGTGTGGGTGACTCCAGGTCAGGTGCTGGCTGACCTTGAGTATGTGCGACGGACGTACTGCCACGGGCAGGATGAGGCGGCGATGAAGGTGTGGGTGCGGGTGTAGGTGTGGGTGTGGGTGTGGGTGTGGGTGTGGGTGTGGGTGTGGGTGTGGGTGTGGGTGTGGGTGTGGGTGTGGGTGTGGGTGTGGGTGTGGGTGTGGGTGTGGGTGTGGGTGTGGGTGTGGGTGTGGCATTGGCATTACATCCCCTCATAGCGATGAGTCACCCGCTATTGACAGACGCCCTTATGCAGACCTCTGGAACGATATCGCCGTTGTCTTTGTAACGATCTGGAATGGAATGGAATGTGTGTGTGTGTGTGTGTGTGTGTGAGTGTGTGAGAGAGAAAGAGAAGGCCCTCCCCGCCTCGCCCTACAGCCCAGGAGCACCCCCCAGTCTCCCCATGGCACCCCCCCATCCCATCTCTGAGCACCACCCCGGGCACCACCCAACACCAACGCGTCCATGCGTGCATGCATGCATGCGTGTGTGTGTGTGTGTGTGAGAGAGAGGAGACCTCAGACGTTTATCCACTAGAATGCTGGTGTCGTGTGTGTGTGTGCATGTGCGTGTACGTGCATGCACGTGTGTGTGTGTGTGTGTGTGTGTGTGTGTGTGTTTGTCGGTCTGTGCATTTGTGCGTGTGTGTGTCTGTGCATCTGTGTGTGTGTGTGTGTGTATCCTGAGAGAGAGATTGGTTACACGTGCCAGTGGTACTTCCCAGGCACCCCCGAGGGGACGCCGGGCTCACTGTATGTGCGGGGAGACGGGAAAGAGATGGAAAAAGGAAAGGCGAAGGGGTGCGCCGCAGGCTCAGGGGTCTCACTGCCGGGGGCACGCTCAATGGCATGCGCTTGTCAACTGTCAATTGTTTTTGTGTTTTTGTATTTCATGTGCGCGCACACTCTAGCATAGCATCAACCGTCCGGCGTAGCCTAACCCCATGGGGCAGGCCACCTGCAAACTCGGCACGTCAGTATCAAAACCCAAGCCACAGGGTGGCCGGGGCGGGCAGGGCCCTCCGGGGTGTGGGCGGGGCAGCACGTTGACCACTCAGCGCAGCGAGCGCCAGCGAGGTTCCTTCCTTCAGCGCAATGTGCGCCAACTGTAGGTCGCCAAGCAGTCCGGCAGAGAGAGAGAGAGATTGTTACACGGCCGGTGGTACTTCCCTAAACGCCCCCGAGGGGACGCCGGGCTCACTGTATGTGTGGGGAGACGGGGAAGGGATGGAAAAAGGGAAGGCGAGTCCGGCAGTGGGACCAGGCCGGGCTTCAGCAGCCTCCTGTTGTGGCCTTCTAGTCCTGCAGGCCTCTCATAATTTTAAATGCCGGAGTAGTGTAGCGGTTATCACGGTGGATTCTGATTGTCATGCCTAGTTGCCAAGCTAGAACATTCCACCAACCCGAGTTCGAATCTCGGCGCTGGCTCTACTTTTTGCGATGGGAAACTGCAACATCTAATGTAGATTTCTCGTTGTGGGTGGGTGTGGGCCAGGGGTTTCCTTGGGGTCAGTCATCCTTTCGTTTTTCCCGAAGAGGCTTTCCCAGTTTCGTCGGCATTTCGGGCTGCAGCCCGAAGAATCGCATCAAAAAGTGTGAAATCGACGATTTCACACTTTTCCCCGGAAAATTCGCCTCCGCACTTCTTTTTTCCCGAACGTACTCTACCCGACATCATTAGGATCGCGCCCTCTGAGCACGCTTTTTTTAGTTTCCCAATCGGGAAGGAAACCCCTGGTGTGTGGGTGTGGGTGTATGACGGTGGTTCCGCTAAGGATCTTGAGGAAACGACGGCTCAACCCGGGCCTCATGGCTGACTCCCCAATCTCAACCCGACGGAGGCGATTTCTTGCGAAAAAGTGTGGAAATATAAATTCCACACTTTTCGGGTCGAAATTCGCGCAGTCTCACCCGACTCGCCAGCCCCCAATCTCAATCCGAATATGCACTTTCTCGGGTTGCGGGTTGGCTTACGGAAACACTGGTGTGTGAGTACGTGCGGTAGAAAGACCGCCACGGGCAGGCCGGGGCACTGATTCAGGCGGGGGAGAGAAAAAGAGAGGAGAGAGAGATGAGAAGCTCTCTTCTTGCTCTCGCGCGAGTGAGGGGAGAGATAACAGAAAGATTGGGGTGGGTGGGTGTTCGCGTGTGTTTGAATGCGTGCATAAAGCACCAGACAGCCTGCCTTGGGCAGGACGAGGCAGCGATGGAGGGTGTGGGGTGTGCGTGGGAGAGAAGAGAGACACGAATATGGGGAGAGAAGGGATGGAGAGAATGAGAGAGAGGCAGAGAATGGGGGGGAGAGAGAAGAGAGGAGAGGGTGTGGGTGGGAGAGAGAAGAGAGAAGAGACAAAGAGAGAGAGAGGGAGAGAATGGGGGAAAGAGGCAGAGAGATCTCAGAGAGAGTGGGGGGGGTTAACCCCGCACGCGCACACCACTTCGCAGGCTGTCGACCGCGCCGTCCGCATGGCGCTTGACACCAAGGAAGCTGACCCGAACCTGCCCAAGCTGCTGCGCGCGAGCGGACGCGACGCAAAGTACTTGCTCAACGACTGCGCCGGAAAGGTACAAAAATGAACCCTAAACCCACGCATGAAACCCAGGCATGAAACCAAATGAACCCTAAACCCCAGCCATAACTTTATTTATTGGTTTACCAATGAACCCTAAACCCCATGCATACAAAATGAACCCTGAACCCATGCATGAAACCCAGGCATGACACCCACGTGCCTAAACCACAAATCCTAAACCTCTGTCAAACTGCACCCATATGACGGACGCAAAGTACCTGCTTAACGACTGCGCTGGAAAGGTGTGGACATTGAGGGTGTTTTAAAACACTTATCCAAAAACCCTTTGGGGTTACAACCGCTTGTCCCTGGTAAAACCTTCTCCCTACGATGCAAACTACCTGCTCACCAAATGCGATGAGGTGGCATGCGCACGCACACACACACACACACAAACACACACAAACACACACACACACACACACTCACTCACTCACTCACTCACCCACTCACCCACTCACCCACTCACCCACCCACCCACTCACTCACTCACTCACCCACCCACCCACCCACCCACTCACTCACCAATCTTCAGGGCTGGAAGTCCGAGACTGGGCTTGAACGCGTGGAGCATGCGTGCGGGATGGCGTGTGGTCAGATAGAGTGCGGAGGCAGTGGGTCGCTCGTTGCGTGGGTGAGTGCGTGGGGGTGGGTGGGGGGGGGCATGTGTGTGTGTGCGCGTGTGTTGTGCAGGCAGACAGAGTGCGGAGGCAGCGGGTCGCTCGTTGCATGTGTGAGTGTGTGTGTGTGGGGGCATGTATGTGTGTGTGTGTGTGTGTGTGCAGGCAGACAGAGTGCGGAGGCAGCGGGTCGCTCGTTGCATGTGTGAGTGGGGGGGGGGGGGCATGTGTGTGTGTGTGTCATGCGGGCGGACAGAGTGCGGAAGCAGCGGGTCGCTCGTTGCGCGTGTGAGTGTGAGTGTGTGTGTGTGGGGGGCATGTGTGTGTGTGTGTGTGTGTGCAGGCAGACAGAGTGTGGAGGCAGCGGGTCGCTCGATGCATGTGTGAGTGTGTGGGGGGGGGGGGGCATGTGTGTGTGTGTGTGTCATGCGGGCGGACAGAGTGCGGAAGCAGCGGGTCGCTCGTTGCGTGGGTGAGTGGGGGGGGGCATGTGTGTGTGTTTTGCGTGTGTGTGTGTGTGTGTGTGTGTGTGTGCGTGCACGTGCGCATGCGCATGTGTGTGCGCGTGCGCGTGCGCCCACTGGGCCGAAACACGTGGGGTTCCAGGTCATGATACTGCGCTCTTAAACACGCTCACAACATATGTGCCTACCACATGTGCGTGCAGGTCCTCCCGCACAACGCGCAGCCCTTCCACGCGTACGGCCTCGCGATGCGAGACATGCGGAGCAAGCGGGGAGGGGGGGGTGACAGCGACTGGGATGGGGTGAGTGTGTGTGTGTGTGTGGTGGGGGGGGGAGTGAGAGGTGGGTGGGTGGGTGGGGGGATGTGTGAGGCAATGGGAGGTATGCGCGACATACGGAGCAAGCGGGGAGGGGGTGGGGACAGCGACTGGGATGGGGTGAGTGTGTGTGGGGTGAATGGGAGGTGGGGGGGAAGGGGAGGTGGGGCAGAAGAAAGGGTGGATGTTTGCATGTGAGGCAGGGGGTGGCACGCGGGGCAAGCGGGAGGGCACGGGGGGCGGGGGGGGGGGGGAGGGGGATGGTGGCAGCGACTGGGATGGGGTGGTCCACAAACAACCAAACGCTTGCTCTGTCGATCCCTCTCTGGGCCCTGCCCACAAACAAACTAACGCCCACTCTCTTTCTGTCACTCTTTCGCTGTCACACTCAAGGAGAGCGACGGGCACCCGCAGCCCTGTTCTCAAGTGACAACACAACACAAGACAACACAACACAAGCGTACACTCTCTCTCCTTCTCTCTCTCTCTCAGTCTCTCTCTCTCTCTCTCTCTCTCTCTCTCTCTCTCTCTCTCCCGCTCTCTCTTCCCTGTCGAGAAACACACAAACACAGGCACAAACGGCGCTTACTTCCACTCTTCCTTCATCCCTGCCACACACTCCAGGAGAGCGACGGCCCCGACACGCCCAACGGCTCCCCCAGGGCCACCGTCGCGTCACGGTCAGTGCCAGACTTCCACCCTGGTCACGAGCGGCGGGCGTCACGCAGCATCAGCATCGCGGGGCCCGTCCAGGAGGAGCGCTTGGTGGCGGTGGCGGTGGCGGCGCCTGCCAAGCCGCAGCCGGTGGTGTCGGTGAGTCCGGGGCGCATGCACCCGCGCACGCACACCACTGCTGCCACCGCTGCCACTGCCACCACCATCATCATTTTTGTCTCAGTCTTTCAGTACCGTCCGTGCGGTTTGCCTTTGCGAATAAGCATCGTTTTTTGCACCCCCGCGAAGCTGAGAAACTAATACAAAACGTCGAAAATTGCGATTTGGGGCGTCAAAACAACGAAAACGACGGGGGAAAAAACCGATCCCCCTAATGGCATTCAACAACTATAGTTTCGACCCCCCCGCGAAGGCAAACAAAATGGACGGTAGTGTGCGTTTTACTACAGCTACGCGTGACAACGGATGCACGTGCGTGCACACACACACACACACACACACGCATGCACACACGCACGCACACACACGTGCACCCCTTCTGCCCAACAGGATGAACCCACCGCGGGTGAGGCTGTCGCAGCTGCTGGGATGGCGACAGCAAAGGCGACCGGCCGCGCGCTGGCCACTGGCGGAAGGTGGATAGGGGGCCTGATGAAGGTGCGTTTGGAGGAAAGAACCAGTTGCACATGGGGCCCTGAACCCTAAACCCCCAACCCCAAACCCTAAACCCTAAACCCTGAACCATCAGCCAGAGCCACGCATGACTAGGTAGATTGCGTACACCCGGAGCTAGGCCGTGTGTGCACGCTCCTGCAACCTCGTATCTACTGTGAGCGATCGCCACTGGCGGAAGGTGGATAGGGGGCCTCATAAAGGTACGTGCGACCAACAACGAGCTCCTCATGCTTCCCCCTCTTGTCCATGTGCAATCGCCACTGGTGGTCAGCGGCAAGTGGATGGGAACCAGTGCTGGACCACCTGCAACCACCTAGCCTAACAACCAATGACTCAACCACCACCACAGTGCAGCGTCACTGTTTGTAATCAAGCCTCATCACAACCACTCGCCACCAACCGGACGATGCCTAACAACCAATGAATTAACAAACACACCGCATCATTACCGCACGCAGGCCGGCCTCATCACAACCACCTGCAATCATCTAACATCGCCTTACAGCCAATGACTCAACACACTGCACCATCACCTAAACCCTAAACCCTTTAGGGTTTAAAAACCCGAAACCCGAATCCCCCTAAATCCTAAACCCTAAACCCTAAACCCTAAACCCTAAAACCCACGCAGGCGGGCATCATCAAGCTCACCCTGAGCCTCGACAACGGCCTTACACACAATTACTGAACAACCATACAGAGTTGGGGTTCCCTACCACCAACAGCCAGCCATCTCAGTAGGGTGCTCGGGCCATACGCGCCGAGCACGGTCTTATACACGCCTCTAGAGGTGTCCCTGGCTGTAACATCCATCATCACTGCACCGTCACCGCACGCAGGCCAGCCTCATCACAACCACCTGCAACCACCTGACATCGCCTCGCAAACAATGACTCAACACACTGCACCATCACCTAAACCCTTACCCTAAACCCTAAACCCTGAACCCTGAACCCTACACCCTAAACCACCTAAACACTAAACACTAAACCACCTAAACCCTAAACCCTAAACCCTAAACCCTAAACCCCTAAAACCCACGCAGTCCGGCCTCATCAAGCTCACCCAGAGCCTCGACGAGAAAGAGAAGCGGGCGCAAGACGAGGCGAGGAGCGCCGAGTCTCAGCCGCAGGCGGCCGCGCACAGCTCCTCCCGCCAGCCGACGCCGTCGTCATCGCGCGGACCAGGCACGGCGCAGTACAAGCAGGCGCAACAGCAGCAGCAGACGATGCAGCAGCAGCAGCAGCAGCAGCGGCAGCAGCCGCAGCAGCAGCAGCGGTATCAGCAGCAGCAGGCGCAGCAGCATCAGCAGCCGGGCGAGATGCTCGCAGCAGAGCCGCCGCCGGGGCACCGCCGGCCGCCGGCGCGATTGATGCCCAAGACGCCGGCGCACCGCTGAGCACGTGTGCTGTCTTCACTTGACTGCAGTTTGCACCCGCGGGGCGTGGGATTGAGAGAGAGTTGCCTCTGTCAGGCGGGCTGCCAGAGTGCACGCGTGCGTGCACTCTGGCACACGCTCACGCACGTGCGTGTGTGTGCTGCGCCATGCGGTTGACACTGCAGTTCGCACCCGCGGGGCGTGGGATCAAGGGAGAGCCTCTGTGACGTGGGCTGCTGGAGCGCACGCGTGCGTGTGCGTGTGTGCGCTGCGCCATGCTGGCGCACCGCTGCATGCGTGTGGGTGTGTGCTGTGCGCCACGGTGCGCGGGCACCGCTGCGCGTGCGTGGGTATCTGCTGTGCGCCATGCCGGTGCACCGCCGCATGCGCGTGGGTATCTGCTGCGCGCCACGACGCGCAGGCACCGCTGCATGCGCGTGGGTACCTGCTGTACGCCACAACGCGTGGGCACCGCTGCATGCGCGTGGGTATTCGCTGTACGCCACAACGAGCGGGCACCGCTGCATGCGTGTGGGTATCTGATGTGCGCCACGACGCGCGGGCGCGGGCGCTTTCACACGCGCGCGTGTGTGCGGGTCTGCGCCACCAGCGCACGGGCTGCTAAGACGCCGCTGACACTTGGGGCCAGGCGCATTTTGCAGCAGGTTGCTGCCCGCGCGCTTGGCCCGCCATCCCGCCGGGCATTCTGGCGAGGGGCGCAGGCATGTATGTGCGCCTGTATACACACAACTGGTTGACTCAGGGGGCCTGAAACATGACAGGAAGGTGCCTGGCCAGCACTTGGAAAGGACTGGCAACAGGGCGGCAGCCTGAGGGCGGCGGGGGGACATGACTTTGAGCTCTGGCTAGATGGCTGGCATGGACATGCGTGCACTGTGGCGGCGGCCCATCAGACTCTTGTTGCTCTCCCTCAAAATGGAACATGGCTCGCTCGCGCTCGTTCACTCGAGGGGTGCATGTTCACACATGATGAATGTATGCATTTTTTATTCAACTGGCCACAGCACCAAGCGCGTTACACTCAGGGGAAGGAGTGTGTTTTGGGTAGTCTTGTGGGGAAGTAGCTGTAAATGATTACAAGCGCAATGATAACAAAACGCATTGGTCCTGCATTGGCCTTACACTTGCAGCCCAGTTACGCATAGCAGCCTCAGCCTGTCCCCCCGAATGGCGCAGCCCCCAATCAGCCCTCAATCAGTGATTGCCCCCAATCAGCCCCAAACCAGTGATTGTGTGCTATTCTCTGCGCCCACACGCGGCATGAACAGTGGTTTTGTAGCCAGCCCGGGCGCCACGCCGCCACGCCATACAGCACGGCGCCTTTTGAAAGCCTCGATCAGGAGAACGGCAGAGCAGCTGGTGGATCAACCCATAACAACCTCCCACCGGCGGCGCGTCGTGTGTGTGTGGTGGTGGTGTGTATGTGGGCGGCATATGCCACCGAACGGGACGCGACGCTGAGCCTTACAATAGTAGATCCCACTACTGCCGTGCCTCATTGCAGCGCCACACGCGATGGCTCCTCATATGCATCCTCTCCCGAGTTTTATTAGTGTGGGGTCATCACCACAGTCTGATGCTCTGCTTACGCGGAGCCTGGGAGGCGCGGTACCGCTCCCTGCTCTCGCCGGCACCGCCTGCCATTCGGCCTTCTTTCTCTGCTGGCTGCACATGCTGGAACATAATTGCTCCTGACTACCCTGCTTCTACTCCGAGCCGCTGCTGATGTGAAGCTGGCAGTCGCATCGCCGCACGCCCCACCCCCTCCGCGCGCATCCTCACCCCTGCCTAGTCCCTCTCACTCCTCCAGTCAATGTGCACTCCAGGGGCCCCCGGTGCACTTCCATGTGGACACATCTCCTGTGCAGTGACACCCTCACTGGCAGAAGTAGCGGTCCCCGAAATTTCCAATTCCCGGGATGACCGTGTAGCTGTCCTGAACGTGCGACTCAATCTCAGACGTGACCACCTGGGAATATGGCCAAGTGGGGGTGGGGGTGGGATGGTGGGGGTGGTGGGCCCCAATACTAACTTCATATACCGCACAGGGCCTGAGCCTTCGCGCTTAAGCATTGTTTTGGACGCCCCCACGAAGCTGAAAACGATGAAAAAAAAACTCGCAAAAAGGGCGATTTTGGTCGTCAAATCGACGAAAACAACCCCCGCGGAGCGATTAAACAATGTTTTTTCCGACCCCCCCGCGAAGGCTCAGGCCCTGTACGGTTTATATATACATATATATATTGCGTTGTGACATTCATGCGAACTGTGGCCCTGCACACTTCCAACACACTTCCATCACCCTTCCATCAACCTTCCATCACACTTCCATCACACTTCCAGCGCTGGATCAATCAAAGATGAGGCGACCTTCAAGAGCGGAGCGGCGGGAGCACACCCTGTAGACCCCCCCTACCTTGATGGATGGGTACCGGCCGCACACGTGGTGCACGCCCTCGGGCGCCGCGATGATACACAGGAACAGGATGCGCTGCTCCTCGACGCCTTTGCGCAGCAGCTCCTCGATCGCCTGTGCAGGGCGCGTACAGTGACAGCTACATCAGCTTTCCAGCAAAGACTTCCTCTAGTCCTAGTACCACCGCCTAGACCCAAGTCCAGTTCTGGCCCTAACAATTACTTGTGAGGGGCGGTAGCCACCAGCCGGCTGCCTGCCAACGTGTAGTCCCAGAGCAAAAAGGAGAGCTATTGTGTGACGCCTCCAAAATAGGTCCCAACTGCTTCCATGGGATAGGGGGTCAAGTGGCGCTTGCCAATCTACTTGACCGCCAAGGTGGAGGGGCCGGCGCCTGAGGGGCAGCCGGACCGTACACCACATAGGCGTACGCATTGATGCAGACCATGTAATGACCATGGCATGTGGCAACGCACGCGCTAGGGATGAGGGTTTAGGGTTAGGTTTAAGGTTTTAGGGTTTAGGGTTTTAGGGTTAAGGGTTTTAGGGTTTAGGGTTTTAGGGTTAAGGGTTTTAGGGTTAAGGTTTTAGGGTTTAGGGTTTAGCAGGCACACGGAACAGGATGGGTGTTTCCTCTAATCCTGTCTGCAGCGGCTCGACGATCGCATGCACAGGACGTGACATCTATACCAGCATTTCCTTGAGTCAACCCGCAACCCGACAAAGTGCACTTTCCGGTTGAGATTGGCCGATTCGGGCTGGCGCGTCGGGTTGAGATTGCGCGATGTCCGACCCGAAAAAGTGTGAAAATCGGCATTTTCACACGTTTCCGCCAAAGTTCGCCTCCGTTGGGTTAAGAGTGGCGAAATGAGCGTGAGGCCCGGGCTGAGCCATGAATTTTCGAAGATCCTTACCGGAACCACTGATCTATACGTGCATGCCAACCGACCCACAGGCGTTTTGTCATCGGAGAATGCGATTAAAACTGGATGCGCAGGCATGCGCATCTAGATAGGCCTATCTTTGGCGCCGATGCACGGATCGCCGGCACACCACGTGGATGAATACACGCGGCCAGTGGGTCTCATACGCCATCAAAGGCGTCCGACGGACAGTGAAACCGACCACACGTGGCCAGTGTAATGGGTAACAGGCAGTGAACAGCGTGCGCATGCAAAGCTAAGACATGAGCCTCTACGACAGGCCTCCAAGAGCCTGTTATACACCGTGCTTTCCTTCAGCTTTCCTTTTCAGTTTTTTTAATTATTCCACAGCCGGATTTTGCTTTGACATCGTTAAGCGTTGACCTCCCGATGACCTTTTGTCCTCATACATAAGTCATTTGAAAGCTGTTGACGTGCTGTGTCTGGCGGGCTTGTCAGACTAAAAACCCACTGGATGGGTTGCGCTGTGTGCAAGGTCAAAGTAAAGCCGGAATACAGCCAAATGGCTGTGTAGAGCTGAAAAGAAAATCAGTGTTTGACATCAGCCATGTAGATCAATAGAACCGATAAAAACAAAGTACAGGGCACAATTATAGGCTCCTCTCGGCCCACACCCTAGGAGCATGTAAAGCCGCAGGCCGCCGCGTGCGAGCATGTCTCTATATACTAAGGCTGCCTCCTGTCCTGTCCTTCCTCCCCCCCCCTCTCCCCTGGAGCTCTCCCTCCTACCTGCACCGCCACGTGTCCCGTCGACAGCACCGGGTCCATGAGCAGCACACACACACACACACACACATGTATCCACTGAGTGGACTAGTGCAGGTGATAGTTTCTGCCTGCCTCAGGGATTGAGTGCGCAAGCACAAGTCTAATACGCCATTAAAGGCGTCCAACAAGACTGTAAAATCGACCACACACACACCTGCACTGCCACGTGTCCCGTCGACAGCACCGGGTCCATGAGCAGCACACACACACACACACACACCTGCACTGCCACGTGCCCCGTCGACAGCACCGGGTCCATGAGCAGCACGTGCCGGTTAGCAATGTCAGACGGAAGCTTCTCGTAGATGATCTCACGGCTGGGCACCGACGCGCCGCGGCCGCTCACCTGGGCGGTGGTGCAAGAGGGGAGGGGAGTGGGAGGGAGGAGGGGAGGGAGGGGGGAGGGGGAGGGGAGGGGGGAGAGGGAGGGGGGAGGGGGAGGGGGAGGGGAGGGGGGGGAGGGGGAGGGGGGAGGGGAGGGGGAGGGGGAGGGGGAGGGGGAGGGGGGAGGGGGAGGGGGAGGGGAGGGGAGGGGGAGGGGGAGGGGGGAGGGGAGGGGAGAGGAGGGGGGAGGGTGAAGGCCGCTCACCTGGGTGGTGGTGGACGAGGGAGGGGAGGGGGAGTTGGGAGTGGGGGAGGGAAGGGGGGAGGGGAGGGGGAGTGGGGAGGGGAAGGGGGTCTGGGGGGAGGGAGGGGAGGGAGGGGGAGGTTTAGGGGAGGAGCACCGACGCGCAGCGGCCGCTCACCTTGGTGGTGGAAGAGGGGAAGGGGAGGGAGGGAGGGGAGGAGGGAGGAGGGAGGGTTGGAGGGGAGGGGGGAGGGGAGGGCAGTGATTTCGTTTTCAGCTCTCCACAGCCACCAAGTGGCTGTATTCCGGCTGAACTTTGACCTTGAACATAACTCAACCCATTCAGTGGATTGGGAGTCTGCTGAGCCCGCCAGACAGGGCTCGTTGAGATCTTTCAAGTGACGTATGTATGAGGACAAACGGTCAACAGGAGGTCAATGGTAAAAGCAAAATCCGGCTGTGGAAGAATTCATTCAAAATCCTGAAAATAAAATCACCGGGGGAGGGGGGGAGAGGGCGGGCTGGGCGGGAGGGCATATGTGAAACTGTGAGCTTTACATTGTGTGTCGTGTGTGGTGCGTGGGCTGTGTGTTTTGTGTGTGTGTGGGGGGGGGGGGGCAGCACATGGACAGGTGGTGAGCTTGGTGATGGGAGGAGGGACGGGTGAGAGTTGAGGGTTGAGGGGTGGGGTGGGGTGGCGGCAGCTTTCCAAGTTGGTGGTGCAGACATAATGTGTTTCGATTGGAGGGTCTGACCCCCACACATGCACACACTCAGTGACACAGGCAGCGGTGACACAGGCAGTCACCTTCTGGGTGGGCGAGTCGGGCAAGCACGCACGAGGGTCTCTGTGCACCAGGATCTTGCCGAGCTTGATCCCCTGGCAGCACGCACGCAGAGCGTTCTCCATCGACTCGCCGCTGCGGATGATTGAAACGCCGCACAGCTTGCCTGGTTGCGGGCGGGGGCGCGGGGGGGTGGGGGAGGGCGGTGGCACAGTGATTTCCTTTTCAGGATAGTGAATTAATTCTTCCACAGCCGGATTTTACTTTGACCGCGTTGACCGTTGACCTTCCGTTGACCCTTTTGTCCTCATACATACCATATTGATCAGAAGATTTGGTGAAACAAAGTTTGGTAAATTTACCAAGTGGCGTGCGCAGCGTTAATGCGCGCCGGAAATTTTACCCAAGGCGCATCATCAGCGAAAAATGAGTGTGGGGGTATGAACGACCCCGGTCAAATGCTGCGCATTATAGGTCTAAAATGATATACGCGACGAGAGCTTTCCGAATCTGTGTCTAAATGTGAATTCCGACGTTTTGAAGACCCAGGAAGTCGGTTTTAAGATTTGTCCATCGGAGGTTCGGAAAGGTTCACTCCGCCACAGCCACAGCCATTATGTACAGCCGCTGGAATTCATCCTCTGCTAGGATACCATCGGGATAAGAGTCTAGAGGACAGCAGGCACAGCAGAGGGAGGACAGGGTAGCCGCACGCGCAGCGCTGCTAGCAGTCGCAGCCGCTGGCGCAGCCGCCACAGCAGCAGCAGCACCCGTGTCGGGCGTGTAACTAAACAAACGTGGTGGCTGGCGCGTCGAGCCCGCTGGAGTCTAGTGGCTCGGGGTGATAGGCGCGTCCATAAGGGCAAGCCCCAACAGCAGGTTGGGCGTGAGCCGCCTGCTGATGAACGCGCCCTCTGTAGGGGTTACGTGCAATGCGATCCTGCCTGAATAAAAACCTCCCCGATTTTGTTTACCAAACATGTATCTGCAAGCATCAATGCGTCAGCCAGACGTAACCAAACATGAAATTTTGGCACAATCAAAACGCAAAAAAAAACAAAAACCAAACGGTGTTTGACCAAATCCTCTGATCAATACGGTAGGGGCATTTGGAAGCTGTTGCCGTGCTCTGTCTGACGGGCTTGTCAGACTTACAATCCACTGTATGGGTTGAGCTGTGTGCTAAGCCAAAGTACAGCTGGAATGCGGATGATTGACACGCCGCACAGCTTGCCTGGGTGCGGGCGGGGGGCGCGGGGGGGTGGGGGGCGGTGGTGGCACAGTGATTTCCTTTTTAGGATTTGAATTAATGCTTCCAGCCAGAGGTTGCTTTGACCGCGTGGTGGTGGACCGCGTTAGCCGCACAGCTTGCCTGGTTGCGGGGGGTCGGGAGGGGGGGAGGGCGGTGGCGCAGTGATTTCGGCGCTGCGGATGATTGACACGCCGCACAGTTCCTGGTGCGGGGGGGCGCTGGGGGTGGGGAGGGGGCAGTGCTTCTTCGATTGGGCGGTTTACCGCCTACGGCGGTTTCTGGGCGGAAAAAAAAAATCATTTTTGAGGGTTTACTGCCCGATCTTGGACGACTTTTGCCGGGTGGTTTTGGTATTTTTTTGGCCGATTTTGGCCGATTTTCGTCCCAGCCGGCAGCGGCCGAACTGTAAGAATGAATAAATTCAAATCACCTGAAGAAGCACTGGGGGGGGGGGGGCGGTGGCGGTTGCGGTTGCGGTGAGGTACGGACAGATGAGTGCGGGCTCCTTGCTGCTCATGGGGTTCGGGCACGTTCAGGGCGCGCGTCCAGGGTTGCTCTCCATGGGTGGAGACCCGCCGCACATGCACAGGGCGCCAGCGGTGTGATGCACCCCCTCCCCCTCCCCACCACACACACCCGACAGCCCCGCTCCCCCGTGGGAAGCATCCCCTCGGTCAGTTTAGTCCAAACGATTGGCAGGACAAAATTACATTTATCAACGATTACGACATGAGTTCCATGATGAATCCAGGTCGAGGCAATAGCTGCGGATTCCATGTATTGGAACAACATGAATGGCAACAACGATTCACATATATCACAATGTTGTGCCGCTTCTGGGATATGATGAACACATACGATGAAGAACCATTGAGACAAACAATACTCACATCACCACGCATACATCTACTCACGTGCAAAGTCGACGCCCACGTACTTGACCCCCGCTGGTGTCGTGACTGTGTGCTCAACAAAGGGCAGGAATCCGAGCCCCGCCTCGACGACGAGTCGGATGAGGCGGTCCGCGTAGAACACAAAGTCGTTCTTGGACGTCGTGCAGTCGCGGATGATTGTGTGCATGCCGCGGATCTGGAAGTTGGAGGGGAGGACCTAGCAGGACGGGGGGTGGTGGTACAGGTGCGTGCGTGGTCTTGCTGCTGTGGATCTGGATGGTGCGTGCGTGCGTGCGTGTGTTTGTGGTCTTGCTGCCGCGGATCTGGAAGTTGGAGGGGAGGACCTGGCAGGACAGGGGGGGGGGGGCAGGTGCGCATGCGTGCGTGTGTGCGTGTGGTTTTCCTGCTGTGGATCTGGACGGTGGAGGTGAGGACCTGGCAGCATGGGCATGTGGCATGTGGCATGGGCATGGGCATGGGCATGGGCATGGGCATGGGCATGGGCGTGTGCGCGTGCATGCGCGCGTGCGTGCGTGTGTGCGTGTGTGGTTCCTCAGTATGCGTTCCTGCATGAGGACAGCAGGTGGCTAGGATGTCACCATGGCAGTGATGATGTGTGCGTCACAACGGAAGGGCGCTGACTAACGGCCGGTGTGTGTCAGCCAGTAGCGACGAGAGGGGGGCCGTCCGTCGCATGCCTGTGCCTGTGCTGGCATGCTAGATGTGTGCTGACGTGTACAGCATAGGAGTTTAAGGTCAAATTTGGGGGGTTTAAACCCTACAACCCTACAACCCGAAACCCGAAACCCAAACCTCCAGGCGTGCAACAGATGGTGCCCCTGTCGTCACCACCGTGGCTTGGCCTGGCATTGCCCTGCTCTATTGCGGCAGCAGCACACTCCAGTATTGCCAGACCTACCCCTGTCATCACCACCGTGGCCTGGCCTGGCATTGCCTGCTCTATTGCGGCAGCAGCACACTCTAGTATTGCCAGACCTACCCCTGTCGTCACCACCGTGGCCTGGCCTGGCATTGCCCTGCTCTATTGCGGCAGCAGCACACTCCAGTATTGCCATACCTACCCCTGTCGTCACCACCGTGGCCTGGCCTGGCATTGCCCTGCTCTATTGCGGCAGCAGCACACTCTAGTATTGCCAGACCTACCCCTGTCATCACCACCGTGGCCTGGCCTGGCATTGCCCTGCTCTATTGCGGCAGCAGCACACTCTAGTATTGCCAGACCTACCCCTGTCGTCACCACCGTGGCCTGGCCTGGCATTGCCCTGCTCTATTGCGGCAGCAGCACACTCCAGTATTGCCAGACCTACCCCTGTCATCACCACCGTGGCCTGGCCTGGCATTGCCCTGCTCTATTGCGGCAGCAGCACACTCTAGTATTGCCAGACCTACCCCTGTCATCACCACCGTGGCCTGGCCTGGCATTGCCTGCTCTATTGCGGCAGCAGCACACTCTAGTATTGCCAGACCTACCCCTGTCGTCACCACCGTGGCCTGGCCTGGCATTGCCCTGCTCTATTGCGGCAGCAGCACACTCCAGTATTGCCAGACCTACCCCTGTCATCACCACCGTGGCCTGGCCTGGCATTGCCCTGCTCTATTGCGGCAGCAGCACACTCCAGTATTGCCAGACCTACCCCTGTCATCACCACCGTGGCCTGGCCTGGCATTGCCCTGCTCTATTGCGGCAGCAGCACACTCTAGTATTGCCAGACCTACCCCTGTCATCACCACCGTGGCCTGGCCTGGCATTGCCCTGCTCTATTGCGGCAGCAGCACACTCGAGTATTGCCAGACCTACCTCTAGTAGAGGCATCATGTTAAGTTCATAAGCTCTTCGCCAGGGGCTCCCGCCCTGGCGCCGCTCGATGGCGGACAACCGGGACAACTGCGCTTGGTACTGGGCGGCTGAAAATCTGGAAATTTACCCTGAGCGGCTGTGACGCACAGCGCTACTGATGAACTGGTCCTGATGGGGCGAGGCTATGTGGCAGATGGGGCAGCGGTACGATGGAGAGCACGATGCACGATGGCGAGAATTGCGGCGAGCATGCACCCCCTCTCACAACGATCGGAACTCAAGCAGATTGCGGCTCCTAATGGTTTACTGTGCCTGGATGGAAGAGAGAGACGGATGGCGAGAAATTGAGAAACATGGGAAGCGAGGCACATGCGGCTAGGCTTTGTGAGGAGGTTGCGGCGCAGGGGTTCCCTGCCCCAAGGCGCAGATTATTAGATGGCGACGCGATCGATGCACCAGCCGTGCGGCATGGGGCGAGGCGAGGCCCCACCAGCGGGCGGGCACCATAATGGAGATGGCGGCTAAGAACGGGGAATGCGGCTACCGGGGATGAGGCTACGGGTTATGCATGCCAGGGGACGGCGGACAAGGCTAATGCGTCACGGCGCATGGGTAAAGAACGGGGAATGAGGCTACGGGAGCTGGCGGGCGCGGCGCACGCATGGCGCGCGCGGCGCATGGGGGTTGCATGGCGGCGCTCTGCGCGTGCATGCATGGAGGAGATTGCTGGCGGGCATGGAGGAGATTGCTCGCGGGCGTGGAGGAGATTGCAGGCGGCAGCATGGAAGCGGATGGCGAGAAATTGAGAAACATGGGAAGCGAGGCACATGCGGCTAGGCTTTGTGAGGAGGTTGTGGCGCAGGGGTTCCCTGCCCCAAGGCGCAGATTATAGATGGCGCAGCAATCAATACACTAGCCGTGCGGCATGGGGCGAGGCGAGGCCCCACCAGCGGGCGGGCACCATAATGGAGATGGCGGTTAAGAACGGGGAATGAGGCTACAGGGAGAGGATACGGGTTACAGATGCCAAAGGGGACGGCGGAACAAGGATCAGCCATAGGTGTCACGGGGAATGGCTAAAGAACGGGAATGAGGCGGGTGGTACGGGTGCTGGCGCGCATGGAGCGCGGCGCGGCGCATGGAGATCGCATGGCGGCGCCCATGCATGGACGAGATTGCTGGCGGGCATACAGGAGATTGCTGGCGGGCATGGAGGAGATTGCTGGCGGGCATACAGGAGATTGCTGGCGGGCGTGGAGGAGATTGCTGGCGGGCATGGAGGAGATTGCTGGAGCCAATGGCGGCGGCGGGACTAGTAGTAGAACACAGGCGCACACCAACAATGCGTTGCTGTCACTACCTGGGTGGTATAGGGTGGATCTGGGGGCCCAGTGTCCTGTCTAGGTCCAGTGCGTGCGCGCGTGTGGGGGTTTACCCTCACCCCTACCAGGTAGCCAGCCAGTTTCCCACTGAAACTGAGTTTAAGGTGTCGGGCGCTAGCGCCGACACCGGTCTTATACATCATTACTGGTGTCACACAGACTGTAAGATCCATCATCATCATCACCTCGAGGTTTGGGTAGAAGCGACGCAGCTCCGGCTGCTGCAGCTTGGTGCGGATGTGCTCCGTGATGAGGTCAATGGCAACCAGGTTGGAGGCGGAGCCTGCGCGTGCGTGCGTGAGTGTGTGTGTGCGTGCGCGCGTGTGTGTGTGTGTGTGCGTGTGTGTGTGCATTTGTGTGTGTGAGTGTGTGTGTACCAACCCACTATGCATGCATGTATGTATGTATGTATGTATGTATGTGTGTGTGTGCATGTGTGTGTGTGTGTGTGCATGTGTGAGCAGCAGGTGTGTGCGTGTGAGCAGCAAAAGCAGCAGCAGCCTCGTGCATTCAATCGCTTGGATGCCACCCACCCACCCACCCACCCACCCACCCACCACCCACCCACCCACCGTGCCAGGGGATGATGAGGTCAGCGCATCGCTTGGACGGCCCAATGAACGTGTCGAACGCGGGCTTCACAAACCGGGTGTACTGAGAAATCACACCTGCGGTCCAGGGATGCGGTACATGTGTGCGATACAGGGGTGCGGTACATGTGTGCGGTACAGGGTTGGCAGTTGGTCTAGGGGATGAGCGTGCGTGTATACACGATGGACGCAGGCACACGAATGCTTGAAGAATGAAGCAGCATGTAACGTCCAAACCCCCTTGCTTCTATGCATACTGCCCAACCGTCACGTCGCGATCACGCACCGTGCTGGATGCGGCCCTGGCCTCTTCACACACACACACACACACACACACACAAACACACACACACACGCATGCACGCACACACACACGCACACACGTGCACACGCGCGCACACACACGCGTGCACACGCACACACACACACACACAAGTAACAAGTAACACGGGGTTTCCAGCCAAGCAGGCTACTCTTCTAGAGACACCCGCCCATACACAACCAACCAACCAACCAAGCGTTACATGAGGCCGTCCGCACGCACCGGCAATGCCTGTACTACTAACAGCAATACACCCCGGCAATTGCTACGAAGTCTGACCCGTGCACTGGGATGTCTTTCGAATAGCGGGTGAATACACACACACACACACACTCACACACACACTCACACGTGCACACACACACACACACACTCACACGTGCACACACACACACACACACACGCACACACACACACGTCCGCACACCTAGCGTTGAGGGTTGTGTCATGCCCCCCCCCCCTTCCACCCCCCCCCTCACCTGCCACGTCGCGCCCGCGCACTGTCACATCGCGCTGGATGCGCCGCGCAAGTCGCACGTCGTCGTCCGTGTCCACAAACACCTTCATGTGGACCATGTCGCTGCGAGGAGTGCGCAGCGCAGGCGACCCTCAATCGACAGGGTGTGCACGCACGTGTACGTTGCAATCTGGATACATCCATATACACACACACACACACACACACACACACACACACACACACGCACTTGCACAGACGCAAGTACCGTAGTCACGCTTTGCCTTCCCGAGCGTCTACTTCAAGCCCTCTTTATTTGGAATTTTAGGTCTTTACGAGGCGTTTCTTTTACTTAATTAGTGTTTGCGCTGCCTTCGCGGCGGCTTTTTGCGGGGCCTGTAGACCGTTGATCCGGATTCGAATCCCGCAGGATCTTTTTAACCTTGGCAGGGCGTTTTCTGACTTAATTTCACGTTACGGAGCCTTTGCGGGCCGTTTTCGGACTTAACTCGGCGGGAACGCAAAGCATGTCTACGGTAATGCAGACAGTTGTTTGGTGGTGGCGTTGCGAAGAACAAGCACCGAAAAGTGCTCAGTAGCGCTCCATGCCGATCTTGTGGTGCGGCGGTTTGGGCATCGCCAGTTTCAGACTTTCCAGCCACACACAAATGAGCGCAGCGTGACCCAGAGTCGGGGGGTCCTACCGAACAGCCCTTCCGTGTGGCGCGCGCCTCTGAGTGTCACTTGACGTAATGCGTCACTGACACACAGAGAGAGATAGAGAGAGATTGTTACAGAGAACTCTGAACGGCAGACCTGGATAGGCTGTTTCTAGTCATAAATTGAGGGATTCCGTTTGAAGGCGGGAGACTAATCGTGCGCCAGCAAGAGGGTGAACAACCTCATTCGTAACGCAGTGGGGGCAAGGGGCAATGGCAGGTCATTGACGGCTGTGTTCGTCAATCCACCTTGACTGAGTTCGTCAATCCGCCTTGACTGTGTTCGTCAATCCGCCTTGACACACACACACACACACGCACGCACACGCACATGCACACGCACACGCACACGCACACACATACACACACACAGATATAGCGTACCGAATCTCCTCCATCGCCAGCACCAGGATGCCCTCCATGATGACCACATCCGCAGGCTCAACGCGTCTGAAGGGAAGGAGGGGGAGTGGGCGGGTGGGGGTGGGGGGGGGAGAAGATGCCCTTGCGGTGCGTCCTCAATGCGCCTGAAGAGAAGGAGTGTGTGTGTGTGTGTGGGCGGGGGGTGTGTTTGTGTGGGGAGGGAAGGAGGAGATGCCCCTGCGGTGCGTCCTCAAGCCCAGAGCGACGCGCGCCAGTGTTTCCGTTAGCCACCCTGCAACCCGACAAAATGCACTTTCGGGTTGAGATTGGCCGGTTCGGGCTGGCGCGTCGGGTTGAAATTGCGCAAATTCCGACCCGAAAAAGCGTGAAATCGGCATTTCACACTTTTCCAGGCAAAATGCGCCTCCGTCGGGTTGAGAGTGGAGAAATGAGCGTGATGCCCAAGTTGCGCCATCATTTTTCCAAGATCCTAAACGGAACCACTGGCGTGCGCCCATGGAGTCCAGGAGCAGTGACGCCGTGCAGTGCAGTGATTTCCTTTTCGGCTCTACCCAGCCATTTGGCTGTATTCCGGCTGTGCTTTGACCTTGGGGCTCGATTAACGGAGGCGCGTTCTCGTCGCCGAGCCCTGGACCCAGCAATGCGGCGCTGCTGGTGACTAGGATCTCCGTGCCGCTGACGAGCGGGATAAAATACGACTGGCCTGGCTCCTGCTAGACTGTCCCTCGGTGGAAACTACAGGAGCGGCTTGCCCGGCGCTGTCATGGCTTGGCGAGTAGCCGCGGCGCTGCCGCGACCCGTGCTGGGAGACGGCCCTTATCCTCCTCCCATGCAGGACGCCATGCGGCACCGATCTCGACGAGCTGATCGACGAGCGGAGGAGCTGGCGCCCGTCAATGCATGCTGGACATCGGTCAAGATGGCTGCTCGTGGGGGCGAGCTACCATCAGGGCTTCAGCGGTGGTGACCGCCGAGGCAACAACAGAGTTTATCCGCTTCACCATCGCAGCGTTTGTCACCGCGCTCACCCCCGGGGGCACTCGTCTGCCGGTGACTGGCGTCGGCATTGGTCTTCAGGCAGCCTGCCATGACGACTCTGTTTGCCCAGGCCCCCCTGGAGGGTGGGACCTGGCCATGCATGACGCATGGGGCGCAGGCAGAGCCCCATGCATGGAGTTGGACAACCATGCACCATGCCAGGCGGGGACTTTTCTGCTTCAGCGCCGCCAGTCGGCACAGCCGGCGTGGTTGGCCTCAAAGCCAGGAGGAGGACGGTCCTTTCCTATACGCTCCTTGCCAGACATGTCCCCAGGGACTTGTTTGGGTCTAAACTAGCCGGCGGGAGCGGTAGTCTAGACGGCAGGTAACCGGCTGGTGGCTATCGTCCTTCACATGGCGGTGGCACTAGGACTAGTGTTGTCTTAGCTGGAATGCCATGTAACTGTAACTGTAACTGCTTTGACCTTGTACAGAGCTGAACCCATGCAGTGGATTGTTAGTCTGACGAGCTCGCCAGACAGGGCACGTCGACAGCTTTCAAATTGCCTATGTTTTAGGAGAAACGGTCAACGGGAGGTCAACGTTCAACGCGGTCAAATCCGGCACAGTCCGGCTGTGGAATAATTAATTAAAAATATAAAAAGGAAATCACTGGTGCAGTGCCACTGCTCAACCACAAGCACGGACCGTGCATGCATGGGCGCCGCCACTTGAAGCCGTGCATGGGGATCCCCAGCAGGGCGCCCATGTGACTGCGCACCTCGCCCCCTCCTTAGGCACCCACTCGGCCAGCCATGTCCTGCACCCCCGTTGCATTCGTGTAACACGATGGGATGGGATGGGATGGAATGGGATAGTGTGTGTGTTTGTGTGTGTGTGTGTGTGTGTGCTGGGGGTTGCTCGTCTGCCGGTGACTGGCGTTGGAAGGTCTTCCGGCAGCCTCCATGACAACTCTGTCGTCCATGCACCCCTGGAGGGTGGGACCTGGCCATGCATGAGGCATGGGGCGCCGGCTGAGCCCCATGCAAACGAGAGCTGGACAGCCATGCACTGCCAGGCGGGGACCGTTCCAGTCAGCGCCAGTCGGCTCTGCCGGCTTGACTGGCCACAAGGCCACTACTGTGACCTTGAGGAAGGTCCTCTCCTATATGCTCCTTGCCAGACATGTCTCTCAGAGACCGCTGTTTGGGGTAGTCTAGCCGGCGGGAGCGGTAGTCTATCGGCCGGGAGCTGGCGGTACTCTAGTACTTAAGTGTGCTGGAGTATCGGCGGGTGTCTCTAGTAGAAGAGTAGCCTGCTTAGCTGGAAACCCCGTGTTACTGTTACTGTTACTGTGTGTGTGTGCGGGCGTGTGAAGGAAGGAGTCTGTGCACAGGGTCGCAGTGGTGGTCGCGACGCGCAGCCGCACCTCGCGTTGTTGCTCCTAAGTGTTGCACGTGTTGGTGCTCCTAGGTGTTGCATGTGTTGTTGCTCCTAGGTGTTGCATGTGTTGCTGCTCCTAGGTGTTGCATATGGTGTTGCTCCTAGGTGTTGCATGTGTTGTTGCTTCTAGGTGTTGCACGTATTTTTGCTCATAGGTGTTGCAGGTGTTGTTGCTCATAGGTGTTGCAGGTGTTGTTGCTCATAGGTGTTGCAGGTATCGTTGCTCCTAGGTGTTACATGTGTTGTTGCTCCTAGGTGTTGCATGTGTTGTTGCTCTTAGGTGTTGCATGTGTTGTTGCTCCTAGGTGTTGCATGGGTTGCACTCGCAAGGCCTGTCGAGCGCACCTGACCAGTCTTGTTGCTCCTAGGTGTTGTTGCTCCTAGGTGTTGCAGGTGTTGTTGTTCCTAGGTGTTGCATGTGTTGCACTCCGTCAAGCGCACCTGACTTGATCTGCCGAGCGCGCGTGCTGGGTGAAGTCGTAGATGGGGACGTCCACCGCACGGCCGGACTGCGGCAGGCAGGGACAGGGAGAGAGGGAGGGACACAGGTTTAGCTTAGGGTTAGCACTTTAGGGTTTAGAAGTTTAAGTTTAGGGTTGAGGGTTGAGGGGGTTAGGGTTAAGGGTTTATGGCTTTAGGGTTTAGGGTTAAGGTTGTAGGGTTAACTTTAGGTTTCAGGTTTTAGGGTTCAGGAGCACAGGCGCGTGCAGGGGGGGACGCAAGAGGAGAGCTCAAAAGCGCACGCACACGCACACGCATGCACGAGTTCACGCACGCACGCACCAGGGGTTTCCTTCCTGATCAGGAAACGAAAAAAAACGTGTCCAGAGGGCGCGCCCCCGATAGTTTTGGGGAGGGTGCCTTCGGGAAGAAACGACGTGCGGGGGCAGGGGGGGGGCAGGCAAGTTTTTTTCCGACCCCATGCCTGCTTTTTTTCAAAAGTCCCCCAGGGGGGGACCCCCCCCCAGGTACACCCTGGCCTCATCTGTTGGAGCTAAAACTTGGTGTATAGCTTTGCAACATCATCCTCTTGCTATGGTTTCATTTGGAAGTTGTGTAACTCAATCCTAGTCCTAACAATTGACTCAGAAGGCGGCCACGCGCCTCGGTGCAGCCCCACACTCCAAGGCCCCATCCACACCCTCCCCACCAATGAACCACATGAATGACCATGCATTTGGCATCTATGTTATAAGGTGAATCTAACGCGCCCACTCCCAGCCCAATCGGATGTCTGCAGAGCATCCTGGCTCTCAGGGGTGAACCAGTGGTCCACACCAGCTCCCCAGTGTGGGACCCCACACCTCTGCAATATGTATTGTGTGTGTGAGTGATCTGAGGGTGGTTTTGGACTCCTCCTTACACAAGAAATCCAACGCGCCCGCTCCCATTTCGAACGGAGGTCAGAGTAGAAAGTTACAAGTTTTTAGAAAGCAACTTGAGGGGGGAGCCCCCCCCCGCGGCCTGTTTTTGGTAGGGGTGGATATGGACGTTACTAAGGGAGGGAAAGGGCATGGCGCCGGTCCGGTGTCAAAATTCAAAGTTTTGGGGCATGGGGTCTGAAATCGACCTACCTGCCTACCCCCTGTGTGGGGGCAAATTTTCCTGGGAAAAGTGTGAAATCGTCGATTTTCACACTTTTCGAAGCGATTCTTCGGGCTGCAGCCCCACGTCCTGTGGAAACTGGGAAAGCCTCTTCGGGAAAAACGAAAGGATGACTGACCCCACGGAAACCCCTGGCACGCACGCACGCACGCACACGCACGCCCGGACGCACGAGCCCAAGCGCCCACGTGCCCACCCACGCCTACGCACACGTGCGCACACGTACGCGCACGCCCACCTGGAGCTCTTTCAGGCAGTGCATCATGAGCTGTCGGTCGAATGCGTCCGGGTGATCAAAGTTGTAGTCCTGCTGCTGTGCGAGCGCCTTCTCCGAGGCAGTCAGGTTGCGGTAGAAGGAATCCTGGGGGGAAGGGTGGGGGGAGGCGGAAGGGGAGGGGGGGGGGGAGGGGGAAAGCACGCCAGGCATGTGTCGGGGAAACACAGTCGTGCAGGCGGGGGCACACACACACATGCGCAGAAGTTGCACACACACACACACACACACATGCACACGCAGACACACACACACACACATGCACACAAAAAAGACAAACACAAGACACACACACTCACACACACATACACAAGCAAGACACACACACTCTCACACACACACACATGTACCCCCCCCCCCCCAAAAAACCCACCTGGGACAGCATCACCACGCACGAGTCATTCAGGCGTGCGGCCACGAGGTTGCAAACAGTCTGTGTGTGTGTGTGTATGTGTGTGTGCACGCATGTGTGTGTGCGTGCGTGTGCGTGTGCGTGTGCGTGTGCGTGTGCGTGTGCGTGTGCGTGTGCGTGTGTGCTTGTGTGTGTGCGTGTGTGTGTGCGTGTGCGTGTGCCCGTCACCAGCGCCCGTCTTCCCTCACCGTCTTGCCAGACGCGGTCCCCCCCGCCACTCCGATGATGAATGGGCACGCGCGGCCGCCTCTGCGCGCTGCTGCTGGCATGATGCCGCTCCCCTGAGGGGGAGATGCCACACCAAGGTCCTGCGACGACGCGTGCGGGCGTGGGTGCGCGGGGGGGGGGGCAGTGTATCCGTTAGCCAACCCGCAACCAGACAAAGTGCACTTTCGAGTTGAGATTGCCCGATTTGCGCAAATTTCGGCCCGAAAAGTGTGGAAATTGGCATTTTCTCACTTTTCCCGCCAAGAATCGCCTCCTGTCGGGTTAAGATTGGCGGAATGAGCGTGAGGCCCAGGTTGAGTCGTCATTTCCCCAAGATCCTCAGCAGAACCACTGGGGGGGACCACACGCACTGCTGCCGCCCTACCACATTCACAACGCCTGAGGCGGCGCCTCGGGCGTCCCATTCCATGGCGCGGATCAGGCGGCGCCTCAGGCACACCCCTGATCGCCTCAGGCGGCGCCTCAGGCGTCGCCTCAGGCGTTATCCAAACCGTTTCAGGTGCCACCCCGACCGCCTCAGGCGCCCACCACCGCCTGAGGCGCACCCCGGGCCGTCTCAGACGTTATGACCGCATTCCATGGCGCGGATCAGACGTTGGGATTTTGGTAGGGCCGCCCGCACGCGCGCTGGTGGCGCGGATGGGGGGCGCGGGGAGGAGGTGTGACATCTCATTGCGACCACCTGCGCACACACACACATGCACACACACACACACACACACACACGCACATGCACGCACACACACACACACACACGCCACGCATGCATACATGTCAGTGGGGGTTGGGGTGGGGGTGAGTAGGGTTGTAAGGAGCCGTACATCTTGCCCTCAGAAATCTGTATACGCGCCGTACATCCGCGACGGCGCCACGAGCCTTCGATCATCCTAATACACGTCTTGGGTGCCGCGGGTGGCGTGGGAGGGGCGCTTATGGCGGTTTCAAATTTTCGACAGTGTCAGGATTGTGTGACCGACTTGGGTGGGGGTGGTCATACACGGATGTCAGTGATTTTCTTTTCGTGATTTTTAATTAATTATTCCACAGCCGGATGTTGCTTTGACCGCGTTGACTGTTGACCTCCCGTTGACCGTTTGTCGTCATACATAGGTCATTTGAAAGCTGTTGACGTGCTCTGTCTGGCGGGCTTGTCAGACTTACAATCCACTGCGTGGGTTGAGCTGTGTGCAAGGTCAAAGAACAGCCGGAATACAGCCACATGGCTGTGTAGAGCCGAAAATATAATGGATGTCAGTGGTGTCATCAAGGAAACCAAGAAGTCTTGTTTGCCCCTGCGACACAGGAGTGAACATGCCGAATTGCCCCTGCAGGCGGCGTTTTTTGCGGGAAAGTGTGGAAATCGTCAAATTTTACACTTGCAAAATTTCGCGATTCGCCCCGTCATTTCCCCCCCAAAACCCCTGGTTTGATTCCGCAGCGGGGGCTGCGGAGGCTGCGGGGGCGCTAATGACACCACTGACGGATGTACGCCTCCCCACAAGCCTATGGGTGAGTGACTGGGCGAGAGCGGGATGAGCAAAGAGGGCGTCAGGGCGAGGCGGGGCGGGGTCGCGCTGTTGCCGACGCATGATCGAGCATGGGGGATGGATGGTCCCAGGGATGGAACATCTCGCCCCCGCGCCCAGCAGCAGCAGCAGCACACACGTGGGTGTGGGTGTGTTGTGCCCCCGCCCCCTCCCTCCTCCCTCCTCCTCCCCTGCCTCACCTCTGGCGCCATGCTCGTCTGCGGGCTCGCCAGCGCCATGGCCTGGATCATGCCCAGCGGCGAGTTTGGATCACTCGGGTCCATTGATCTCTCTAAAAACTTAAAGAGTCCTGCGCCGCGCCGCGCAGCTGCGTGCGCCTGGCTGTCCTGCTTGTTCTGGTGTAAGTGCCGCCAATGCGTGCGTCGGCGGTGTGTTGATACGGGGTCACAAACAACTCCGTGGAGGGTGTGTGTGTGTGTGCGCGGGTGTGGGTGTCCCATGCGTGCCCCATGCATGCGTAGATCGCATGGGATGCATGCGTGGGTGCGCGTGCCCAATGCGTGCCCCATGCGCCATGGGTGTGCCCCCTCCCCGCCTGCCTTGCATGCGAGACCACCCACCCTCGCCTTTCTAGGACTTTCGCAGCAGCAGCAGCAGCTGACAGCTGAGTTTCGCGAGGCGGCGCAAATGCTGCTTGGCATATACCGTCAACGTGACGACTTTCAACAGGTTACGTTGCGGAGATCGCCGCAATGGTTGCTGTCCGGACAATGCCAGGTGGTTATTTCGGGTCTTGTGGTTTTACTTAGGGTATAGGCGCTGTTGTGTTACGCTTTCGACGACGACGACGCACACCGCGTGGCATGACGCTGACACCCTGGCGGTGTGATGGCCACCGCCAGCTGCAGCTGTAAGGAGGTGGCCCCTGTAGACTGCACGGGGCAGCCTGGAAGATCACTGTTCCTGCTGGTCTCTGGTGGTGCCCCATGGGACACGTTTGTCGTGACAGCCACTGATGCGGAGGGCTGCTGGCAGCATGTCGTAGGTGAGAGCATGCAGCGCCCATGTGTGTGCTGTGCTGTGCTGCGCCCCATGCACCCATGCATCCATGCAGTGCCCCGCCTGCTGCCTTGGCAGGCAAGCACGACAGACCGGCGGGCGGCCACTCATTCAAGCCTGACGAATGGATGCGGCATGCAAAGGAGGCGCTGTACGACCTGGTCCCGTGCCGGCAGTTTACGTACGAGACCGAGTTCAAAAACGACGGAACCCTGAAGGTCGGTGCTGCGTGTGCGTGTGCGTGGGTGCGGGTGCGGGTGCGGGCTGAACCCACCACTCATCGTGTCTTGACCAAAAGTTGCTTGCTCACGCCCGCACGCACGCAGCACGCACGCACGCATCGAGCGCACTGGGGTCCAGGCACTGTGCAGACAACATTGGGGCTGTGTGGTCGATTTTACAGTCCGTCGGAGGCCTTTGATGGCGCATTAGACCCTAGGAAAGAGGCCGGCAGCTGTCAAAATTCGACCCCTAGCATGCCATCTGCCATCATGATTGCTGTGCACGCGGTGCGTGTCTCAAAACAGGCGACAAGGAAGTCAGCCAACTCGTGCCAGAACCTGGGGTTCTCCTGGCCTGGCCGAGGATTCATAAACTCCCGCATCTGCTCATCTAAATCGGCCTCCTCAGGGCGAGGGATGGACCGAAACAGGCTGTGGGCCCGCACCCGTGCATCTTCATAGGCAGGGCACTCAAATACCATGTGTGCCTCATCCTCTAGCCCACCGCATAGACAGCACGCCCGCTGGTTGCGTCGCTGCCTCTGTCCCGCCACGGCGTAGAGCCTCCGCTCTATCTGCAGCTCATGGAGCCCCATCCTGAACCTAGCTAAAGCCGTGATCCGGGCAGCACTGTTCAGCCCTGAGCTCAAAAGGGCTCGCTGTCGCTACCCGCCATCCACCGCATGTAGGTCAGCATCTTAAAGCCGCGCGACCACTCCTCAGGTACATCTCGCACGGAAGTGCCGCTCGGCAGCGCCGGTGTGCTTGTCGCGGCGTGTGTGTGCGCGCGTGCGCCTCTGGTGCCGTGCCGGCCTGCCTACCTGACTGACTGACTGACTGCTTCACTGCTTCACTGCTTGCCTGCCTGCCTGCCTGCCTGCCCTACCAAAATCCCAACGTCTGATCGCGCCATGGAATGCAGTCATAATGTCTGAGACGGTCCGGGGTGCGCCTCAGGCGGTGGTGGGCGCCTGAGGCGGTCGGGGTGGCACCTGAGGCGGTTTGGATAACGCCTGAGGCGACGTCTGAGGCGATCAGGGGTGCGCCTCAGGCGGCGCCTCAGGCGGTCGGAGCGCCTGAGGCGCCGCCTGATCCGCGCCATGGAATGGGACGCCTCAGGCGCTGCCTCAGGGGCTGTGAATGTGGTAGGGCTGCCTGCCCTGCCTGCCTGCCTGCCTGCCTGCTGCTCGACTGCTCGACTGCTCGACTGCTTGACTGCCTGCCTGCCCTGCCTGCCTGCCAGCCTGCCTGCTCAACATGCCACACCACCCCCACAGCTGGAGTGGACCGCGACGTACGACGACAGCTGCACTATCGTGTGCGCGTGCACGCTCAAGGCTGTCTCAGACACGGGCGCGGCGATCGGCTCTGTGCTGTCGCACCTATGCAGCTCGTACCGCGACCTCAAGGTGATGCTGCTGTTGGCGGTTATGAGTTAACAATCCACTTGAATCCACTTCAGCGATATCCTTTTTGGCTCTGCAGAGCCATTTGGCTGTATTTCGGCTTAACTTTGACCTTGAACACAGCTGAGCCCATCCAGTGGATTGGAAGCCTGGCGAGCCCGCCAGACAGATCTCATCAAGCGCTTTCAAATGACCGATGTATGAGGACAAACGGTCAACGGGAGGTCAACGGTCAACACAGTCAAAGCAAAATCCGGTTGTGGAACAATTAATTGAGCATCTCAGGGGGGGGCAGGTAAGTTAGAAACAGACCCAACGTTGAAGATCTTCGAATTTTCTCACCGGACAGACGCCATGCCCTTCCCTTCCCGAAATGAGGGAGAATTCCACTCTAAAAAAAAGGGAATTTGGGGGGGAGGGGGGTCTGGACCGTTCCTCAGAAGTTTTATTTAACTTTTTAGTCTGACATCCGTTCAACACGAGAGTTGGTGCGCTGGATTCCTCTCGTCAAGAGGAGCCCAAATCCACCTTCAGATCCCCGACACACCCAACAGGTAGTGCAGTGGTGTGGGGGTGTGAGAGGGTCCACACCAGGCGATTGGTGTGGACCACTGGTTCACACCCCCTCGGAGCCAGAATGCTCTGCAGACCTCCGATTGGGATGGGGAAGGACGCGATGGATTTGTCTAACGACAGGGATGCCAAATCCATGGTCATTCATGTGGTTCATAGTTGGGAGGGTGTGGAAGGGACCTTGATGTGTGGGGCTGCACCGGGGCGTGTGGCCGTCTTCCGAGGCCCGTTTCAGGAACAGGATTGGGTTGTACAGAATCCCAAATAGTGCGATGGAATGGGAACGATGTCATGAAGCTGCCCACCAAGTTTCAGCTCCAGCAGATAAGGTCTTGGTGTACTGGGGGGGGGGGGGTCCAGGCCTGTTTTGAAATAATGCAACGCTGGGTCTGAAAAAAACTATTCTGCCCCCCCCCTGGAGCATCTTGAAAAAAAAATCAATGATCCACTTCCGGTAGCCACACACACGGCTCCAAAACTCCAGCAGTACTGTGAGGGCAGTCCTGTAGACCTGCAAAATAGAACACCACGCTGTGGTAAAAGTCCAGCACGTCCTGTTTGTGTGGGGCGGGTGTGGGGTGGGTGTGGGGTGTGGGGTGTGGAGGGCGCGCGCGACGACGCCCCAGGCTTTGCGCGTGCACCCCAGCCCCGCACACCAGCCCCGCACGCTGTGTGCGCGCGCGCCAGCCCCGCAGCTGCGTGCACACACACACGATACCGGCCGCACGCCCTGGCCCCACCTGCCGCCTGTGTGCCTGTGACTGTCGCAGTGTGTGTATGTGTGTGTATGTGCATGTGTGTGTGTGTGTGTGTGTGTGTGTGTGTGTGTGTGTGTGTGTGTGCCTGTGTGCCTGTGTCTGATGGCCAGAGGCACCGCCGCGTGCGACCACACGCACGCCCTGACTAGTGTCTACCGTTAGCCGACCCGCAACCCGAGGCCCTGGTTCCGCCACATCCTGAGCGGAACCACTGGCCCTCACCCCAGTGATTTTGTTTTGGGCTCCTGGGAGCCACCGGGAGCCATTTGGCTCCTGACAACTTAAGTAGCCAGGAGCCAGGAGCCAGACATTTTTTTTGATGTACTGTGGGGCTCGATTAACGGAGGCGCGTTCTCGTCGCCGAGCCCTGGACCCAGCAATGCGGCGCTGCTGGTGACGAGGATCTCCGTGCCGCTGACGAGCGGGGTAAAATACGACTGGCCCGGCTCCTGCTAGACTGCCCCTCGGTGGAATACTTCAGGAGCGGCTTGCCCGGCGCTGCCATGGCTTGGCGAGTAGCCGCGGCGCTGCCGCGGCCCGTGCTGGGAGACGGCCCTTATCCTCCCCCCATGCAGGACGCCATGCGGCACCGATCTCGACGAGTTGATCGACGAGCGGAGGAGCTGGCGCCCGTCAATGCATGCTGGACATTGGTCAAGATGGCTGCCCGTGGAGGCGGGCTACCATCACGGCTTCAGAGGTGGCGACCGCCGAGGCAACAACAGAGTTTATCCGCTTCACCATCGCAGCGTTCGTCACCGCGCTCATCCTCGGGGTCGCTCGTCTGCCGGTGACTGGCGTTGGAAGGTCTTCAGGCAGCCTCCATGACAACTCTGTCGTCCATGCACCCCTGGAGGGTGGGACCTGGCCATGCATGAGGCATGGGGCGCCGGCTGAGCCCCATGCAAACGAGAGCTGGACAGCCATGCACTGCCAGGCGGGGACCGTTCCAGTCAGCGCCAGTCGGCTCTGCCGGCTTGACTGGCCACAAGGCCACTACTGTGACCCTGAGGAAGGTCCTCTCCTATATGCTCCTTGCCAGACATGTCTCTCAGAGACCGCTGTTTGGGGTAGTCTAGCCGGCGGGAGCGGTAGTCTATCGGCCGGGAGCCGGCGGTACTCTATTACTTAAGTGTGCTGGAGTATCGGCGGGTGTCTCTAGTAGAAGAGTAGCCTGCTTAGCTGGAAACCCCGTGTTACTGTTACTGTTACTGTACTGTGTGGTGGGCCAGTGAGGCCGCAGAGCCGCCGCACTTCGCCTAAGCGATGAGTCACCAACAACCCACTGAGCTGGCCTGGGCCACACTCCTTCAGAGGAGGGGTGCACTCGGCCCCATGGCCGTCGTGGCGTGGCGGCAGAGGAGGAGAGGCGCGCGGACAAGCGCTCGCGCGAGGAGGGGCAGGTTGCGGCGGCGGAAGCTGAGGGGGAGGGAGAGGGGGAGGTCGGCTACATGGGCGTCGGCTACATCACGCGGCTGCGGCGTGAGACGACTAGCCACGAGGGCTTCAGCTGCCCCACCTTTGAGCGGCTAGCTGAGATGGCGATTGTCATGGTGCCCGCGTCTTTGGAGGACGAGCGGCTGTTAAGCGCGCTCAACTTCATCAAGAGCAAGGCGCGCAACCGGCTGATGAACCCGCACCTGTCCGATGCGCTGCAACTGTTCTTCTCCAACACCTTTGACGTGATGTCCTTCCCCTACGCCGAGGCCCTCAAGGCGTGGAAGGAGGCGGCGGCGGCCCGCGGGCGCTACAAGAACGGGTTCACATCGCCGGGGGGAGAGGGGGATGGGCTGCCACCGTGAGAGAAAAGAGAGTCTGCAACCGTGTAACCAACCGCCCAGCCAACCAGTTGCTTGATGGTCTGATGATCCCATCAGATAGATCTCGTCAAGGGCTTGGAAATGACATGTGACGATCAACGGTCAATGGCTCCCAGGAACTAACTAAAAAAGCTGAAAACAAAATCACTGCCTCACCCTCATTGTGCGTCTGTGACTGTTGCACTGGGTGCAGGGCTCCCTCGAGAAGATGGCTATCACCAGCGCGCATGCAAAGAAGCAGCTGTCTGAGGCGCAGGCACAGTGCCACGCGGCAGTGGGCTTCGCGCAGGTGTGTGGTCGATTTTACAGTCCGTCAGACGCCTTTGATGGCGCATTCGATCCTAGGAAAGAGGCCGGCAGCTGTCACAACTAGACCCTTAGCATGCCATCTGCCATCATGATTGCTGTGCACGCGGTGCGTGTCTCAAAACAGGCGAAAAAGAAGTCAGCCATCTCGTGCCAGAACCTGGGGTTCTCCTGGCCTGGCCGAGGATCCATAAACTCCCACATCCGCTCACCTAAATTGGAGCCCTCCGGGTGAAGAATGAACCGAAACAGGCTGTGGGCCCGCACGTTTGTGTGTGTGTGTGTTTTTGTGTGTGTGTGTGTGAGTGCATGCATGCGTGCATGCATGTGTGTGTGTGCGTGCGTGTGTGCGTACGTGTGTGCGTGCGTGTGTGTGGGGGCGTGTCACGTGGCGGTGGGTGACGCGCAGGTGTGTGTGTGTGTGTTTGTGTGCAGGGCTGCCCCCCCCCCCCGTTTGGCCGTCGTGCGCACTGCGAGGGCACCTGCCCAAATCCCTCCCGCCCCCCCTCTGCATGGCCGTGGCGCGCACTTAGTCCCTGACCATGAACCCTGAATGCTGAACCATGAACCATGAACCATGAACCATGAACCATGAACCATGAACCTGAACCATGGAACCATGGAACCATGAACCATGATACCTGAGGGTGCCTGCTGCCGGGATGCCCCCACACACACACCCCGCTGCATGGTCATGCCATGCACAGGCGCGCAAGGCCGACTTGTTCACCAAGTTCACGCTGCTGCTGAACACGAAGAAGCCCCACACACACTCCTTGCATGACCATGTGCGTGCGCGCACTGCGGAAGATGCCGGAATGCCTTCCCCCCCCCCCGCATGGCCGTGGCGTGCCACCCACTCACACACACACATACACACACACACTGTGCCACCACTGTGCCACCACACACACACACACACACACACACACTGCATGGCTGTGCGCAGGCGCGCGAGGCCGACTTGTTCACCAAGTTCACGCTGCTGCTCAACACGAAGAAAGAGCGCATGCGAGAGCTGACTCAGCAGGTGGCAGACGCGCACGCTCAGGTGGAGCAGCTTCAGGGGCAGCTGCAGGCGGCGCAGGTGCGTATGTGTGTGTGTGTGTGTGCGCGTGTGTGTGTGTGTGTGTGGACGCACAGGTGGAGCAGCTGCAGGAGCAGCTGCAGGCGGCACAGGCGGCGCAGGTGTGTGGGTGTGAATGTGGGTGTGGGTTTGGATGTGTGAGTGATGGGCTGCGTGTGTGTGCGCGCATGCGACGTTGAACGAGCTCCTGGAGCAGGCAGGCACAGCGGCGCAGTTGTGCGTGTGTGCGTGTGCGTGTGTGAGGGGGAGGGGGAAGCTGCGCGCGCGTGTCAGTCATGCCACCACAGAGCAGGCGAACATGTGCATGGTGGCCAAGGCGGGGCAATGACGAGGGGTGCGCTGCGCGTGCCCGGGCGGCCACGGTGGTCCCTTAGGGCGCTGCAGCTGCGCTTAAACGCATGCGACTTGTGTGCTGCGTGTGTGTTTGTGACGTGGGTGAACGTGATCACGGAATAGGCGCAGGCGTGTGTGTGTGAGGGGGGAAGCAGGCGCAGCGCGTGCCCAGGCGGCAACGGTGGGCCCTCGAGGCGCTCCAGCTGCGCTTGCACGCGTGCAAGTTGTGTGCTGCGTGTGTGTTTGTGACGTGGGTGAACGTGATCACGGAATAGGCGCAGGCGTGTGTGTGTGAGGGGGGAAGCAGGCGCAGCGCGTGCCCAGGCGGCAACGGTGGGCCCTCGAGGCGCTCCAGCTGCGCTTGCACGCGTGCAAGTTGTGTGCTGCGTGTGTGTTTGTGACGTGGGTGAACGTGATCACGGAATAGGCATAGGCGTGTGTGTGTGAGGGGGGAAGCAGGCGCAGCGCGTGCCCGGGCGGCCACGGTGGGGCCTCGGGGCGCTCCAGCTGCGCTTGCACGCGTGCAAGTTGTGTGCTGCGTGCGTGTGTGAGACGTGGGTGAACGACATCACGGAGCAGGCGTAGGTGTGTGCGTGTAAGGGGGGAAGCGGGCGGAGCGCGTGCCAGGGCGGCAACGGTGGGCCCTCGGGGCGCTGCAGCTGCGTGCGTCAGGTGCCCTTGCACGCGTGCGACTTGTGTGCGTGCGTCTTGTGTGCGTGGCGTGGTCCGTACGCGTGTGGTGGCGCACACACGCGCGAGTTGTGTGTGTGTGTGCATGCCGTGTGCCGTGCGTGTGTGTGGTGGCGCACACACGCGCGAGTTGTGTGTGTGCATGCATGCCGTGTGTCGTACGTGTGTGGTGGCGCACACACGTGCGATTTGTGTGCTGTGTGCATGCCGTGTGCCGTGCATGTTGTTTCGCACGCTCTGCTCGTGTGCTGGGGCTCTGGAACAGGCTGCGTCTGTCGAGAAAGGCTGCGCATGCCTCTCCCTCTCTGTTGACAAAGAGAATGGCATGACATGACGTGACTCAGCTGCTTCGCTGGAGTGCCGCCTGACTCAGCACCTGTAGTGGCTGGGTGTCAACACTCTGCCTCCTTCCCCCTCTCTCTCTCTCTCTCACACACACACACACACACAGGCGAACAACGACGACAGTCAGCGCGCGACGACGGACGAGGACGAGGGCATGGACAGTCAGGGCATATGCGAGCAGGAGGAGGACGGCGACGCAGATGAGGCGGACGGTGGCGGTTACGCGGGTCCGAGCGGCACGGCTGCGGGAGCCAGCAGCAGCGGCGCGGCAGCGGCAGCGGCGCCCACAGACGACCTTGCCGATTTAGGGTACTGACGGCGGCAGGCGTTTTTTTTCAGTGGGTACATGGCGGGAGGGGCATGCTGCTGGTGGCGACGTGAGGGATGGTGGTGGGCAGGAGGGCTAGCCCTAGGCCCAGGGCTCCGCCGCAGATGGGCCATAACATTGACACGATGCCAAGCTGATGGTGGTCAACAAAGCATGGGGCGGATGCGCTTTGTCCTTGAGTGGTGCATGGCTGGCACAGCACCTCTTGGGGAATGTGGGTGTGTGTTGATGATGTCACATCATTGCTCGAACTGTGGGGGACTGTGCACCTCGACGAGAGCGCCCCAACAAAGTTCGATCGCTGAATCTTAGCGTCATTTTCTCTCTCGTCTCCTTGGGGGCGGCGACCCCGTAACTTCCCGATGGCGGATGCAGCGTTTTGGCAGAACGAGTCGGTGTTTGACCAGCTCTGGTCCAAGCTGGCAGGCGACAGGGAGACAAAGCGAGCGGTGCGCCTTGCGTGCCGTCAGATGCGTGACCTGGCGGACACCGCTGTTGCGATGTTGAGCGGAGGAGGAGCGGTTGGAGACGACCTGGCGAAGGCTCTTGGCAGATGGCACCAAATCACGGTCCTGTTCGCGGAGGTGGCCTCGTCGCAGAGCCTGGCGGTGCTGTCAACGAGGCCGCTGACCAGGCTGAAGAAACTCACACTCAGAGTGGTGAGTTGGGCCTGGGCCCCACTTGTTCAGATCGATTTCAATCCACAGTAACTGGGACCGCAGGCGGGGGGGGGGACTGGCTGTGGCTACCGACCGCACGCATGCATGTAATCCATGCATGCAGCGCACCATGCGCCATGGGGGATGCGCGCCTCTGCGCCATGCGCCTGCGTATCTCTGCCGCACACTGAAGACACACCCTACAGACCTCTGCCGTGCTTATCACTCTAGTGCAGGCATCTCTGAAGGGCTGGGCCGTGCCTGTGTTCAGCGAGGCAACGGCTGTGTCGCTCGAGGAGGTGGACTTGGGATATTGCGCAGGCCTGAGCGACATCTCTGCGCTCAGCGCCTGCCCTCAGCTTCGCACGCTCCAGATGAGCGGCTCCCGAGTGACCGAGCTCGCTCTGCAGGGCTGCGTGCAGCTCAAGGTGCTGCACATGGACAACTGCCCAGTCTGCAATCTGGGGTCGATCGATGGGTGCACGCAGCTGGACGACATCCACATGAATGGCACCAAGGTTAGGACTTGGCTCCTCTGAGGGGCTCCCAGGGCTCCCTGCAGGAGCTGCTCATGAACCGCACTGCTGTCTCTGACTTGTCGGCGCTCTCGGGATGCAACGAGCTGGAGCTCCTGTACGTGGCTGATTGCACGTCGATCACGTCGCTGGCTCCCCTACAGGGCTGCGCCAAACTGGCTGATCTGGGCATCCGTGGCTGCACGGCGATCACCTCTGGCTCCGCTCTCTGGCTGCTCCCATCTGGACATCATTCAGATGGGCGGCTGCTCCGCGATCACCGACGTGCGTCCCCTGTGCAGCCTGCCAAGGCTGACTCAGGTTTACTGCAGGTAGGGGACACATGATTCAGGCATAGGATCCTAAACATCTGCATATACTCTCACACGCACATGCATACTTGCGAATTGCAGGGACTGCTTCGTTGTGACAAACGAGCACGTGCTTTACGCAATGCAGAGGCTGCTGGTCCACGGCATCCACCAGTTCCAGCAGCAGTTTGGATACTAGGGGCCAACCTGGGCGCGTGCAGGGTCACAAGTACCTTGCGGCTGCGTCTCGCGGTTGTGGTTATTCTGCTTGGACACATGTGCATGCTATGCAGTGCTGGCACAAGTGCCTCGCACACGGAAGCTGAGCACTCCCCGCCAGAAGAGGGAGAGAAGGAGGGGGGGAGGGAGGGGGGAGAGAGGGAAGACGAAGGAGTAGCAAAACAGGGCTGATCTTCATCGCTGATCGAGCGCCTTTGCTTAATTGCGCTGCAAAGCGTGCCACACACCCAGCCCCGTTTACAGCTTGATTGAGGAGTGGCTGAGGAGTTGAAAGAAGAGCAATTTGTAAAAAAAAAACTGTTAACGCCACGCGGTTGCAGTGTGCGCCACCAGTCACCACTGTTTGTGTGCGCATGTGTTGCACGTGCACGTGTCATTCAGGGGGGGGGCGCCTTCACCTGGGCTTCACCGGTTGCCTGGAATTTTCCGGGAATTTGGGTAGATGCGGCATCGAGGGGGCTCGTGTGCATCTCTGCGGCTGCAGGGCGTGCACGAGCGCGAGGGTCGTGTGGGGTGGGCTGCCAAAGAGGGCCGGCAAAAGCTGCAACGGGTGCACCCGGCGGGGTGTGTGGCGGGGTGTGTGTGCGCATGCCAATGCCGTGGTGCGCTCGCCTCTGCATCCACGCTCAATTCTGACTGACCCATTCCGTGGTCCCCGCCAGGGCTAGCCCAGTGGGGTGCGTCTGCCCGGTGAGGGCAGACGCACCAACGGTTGCTGCGCCAGCAGCCCCCTGGAGGCTTCCCTGTGGTGCCTGGCCTCTCTTGGTGGCAGGCGCAAGCAACCAGGGGCCCCGGGGCCTAAATTGACCACACCACACGTACACCACACGCACACGCACACGCGCACGATGCCACACAGGCCTCATGTGGAAGCTACGTCTCGCTGATGGCCTTATCCGGGGGGCCACAATTGCAAACAGGTGCCAGACACAGGGCATGCATCTCAGGCAAAGTTCGATGGACGCTGCACGTCAAAACTGCCACGAGTCAGCACCCTGGGGTTCCAATGATGACGCTCTGCTCATCCGTCATGTGCACCATGGGCCAGAACCTGCCAGAGAAACCCGCGGAGACAAATGAACAAAGCGGGGGCATGCATGCAGAAGAGAGGACAACATTGGGGAGGCTGTTATGTTTGTGTGTGTGGGGGTGCTATGATGGAAGCGGCGAGTCTCATGGTAGCGGCGAGTCTCATGGATGGCCAGGGTGCACGCACGGCTGCCTGTAGGTCTGCCACCTTCTTACTGCGTGCGCATTTCCGACATTGCCTGTGCCGACTGCTCCTGATACAGGTCCAGCGGCAGGGCGCCCTCGTCGAGCGCAACCTTCAGCTCGCACAAGTACGCAAGCGCGGCGGACCTCGCGCGGAAGTCGCGGGGAGGTCCCACAGCCTGTCCTGCTGCAGGCAGTTGCTGCTGCGCCTGCTGCGCCTGCGGTGCCCGAGTCAGTGGCTGGTGCACTGGCAGTGGCGGTGGAGCCACGTGCGGCTGCGCCTGCTGCGCCTGCCGCGCCTGCCGCGCCTGCTGCGCCTGCTGCGCCGGCAGTGCCAGTGGCAGTGACTGGTACAAGTGCGGTTGCGGTGCTGGGATAGGAAGCTGGTGCTGCGCCGGTTGCATCTGCTGCGCCTGCATCAGTGGCTGGTGCGGCGGCAGTGGTGGAGGTGCCGCAAGCGGTTGCTGCTGCGCCTGCTGCTGGGGCGGCAGAGGCGGTGGTGGCACCATAGGCAGTGGCTGCGATGCCTGCTGCTGCTGCTGCTGCGTCTGCTGCTGCTGCGTCTGCTGCTGCTGCTGCTTCTGCTGCTGCTGCTGCTGCTGCTGCTGCTGCTGCCTCTGCGGTGGCTGAATTGGCTGCTGGTGCGGCGGCTGTGGCGGTGGCGCCGGAGGCAGCTGAGGCGCTGGCTTGCTTGGCATCGGTGCGTGCAGCTCCTGACCGGCAGGGCCCAGCTTGGGCGGGCGGCCGCGCAGCTTGGGCGGGCGGCCGCGCATCTTCGGCCCCTGCGCTATTGCTGCTGCCGGGGCCATCGCTGCTGCCGGGGCCAGCGCGGGTGCCGCGCGTGACGGCGCTTTGTCCAACGGCAGCTGAGGTGCTCGTGAGCCCTGCTGCGCGCCCAGCGCCAGGCTGTGCCCGCCGGCCATGTCGCCGGCTGATGCCGCCGGGCCGCGCTTGCGTGCAGGTGGCTGCGCACCGAGATCAGCGTTGCCAGAGCGCGTACGCACGCGCGCGGGGATGGCTGGGCCTGCGCCGTCGCCATCGCTCTCACTGCCGCTGCCGCTGCCATCACCGCTGTCGCTGCCGCTGCCACCGTTGGGCGCGCCCTCTGCAGCTCCCTCTGCACCCACCACCGCAGCTGCGAGCTTGGCTCGCACAAAGTTGTGCTTGTCTTGCCCCAGCCCCGGCAGCGCAGCCTCCACTGACAGCAGCGCGCCATTGGCACTGAGGTACGCGCCCTTGTCAAAGTTGGTATAGCTATAGCCTGCTTGCCGCGTAAGGACAGCGTCGCAAAGTCAAACACGCGTGCGGCGACCTCGCCGGTGTCGTACGTACCCAGGTGTACAGTCCTGGTCAGGATTGCAGCATTTGGGGTGCAGGCAAAACATGTGTGTGTGCATGTGTGTGCGCGTGCATGCCAGCACCGCTAGTGGTGGCTTTGGAAGGCTGCCAAATGTACACACCTGCCGCCGGTTCTGACGCGTGCCTCCCACCGCCCGGACGTGGTCTGATCCACACCTGTGCGCACGTGTGTGCAGAATGCCATGGGTTCATTGGTGCCTCTTGCCAGTGGTGCACTTTACAGCGCCGTGCATCAGCAGGACTGCTTCACAGAGCAGCCACACGCCGCGCCGCGTTGCACGTGCAAGCACGCACCCACCGCGTAGCTTGGCAGCCGCCTTGGCTTCGGGCGCCCTCGCTCTGCTGTCGCCGCGCCGCACATACGCAACCACCTCCTCGCGCGTCATCTTCTTCAGCTGGGACATCTTTGAGCTGTAGTTGCTCAGAGGAAACTGCAAGGGGGGAGAAGAGGAGAGGGAGGGGTTCTTGCTTGGGCTTCAGGGTGTAGGTGGAGCTGGCGCGTTGTGGTCAGATGAGAGTGACAAGGAGCACTGAGGGTTCAAACGGCAACAGCCGGACAGGCACTCAGTGGTGGCTCAATGCACGGCTCACGTTGCCAAGCATGTGCGGCTGGTGTTCAGACACATACACGCGTGCACTCGGTCACATACACGCACGCATGCGTGCGCACGTTGGTCTTTGCCTCTGTGCCGTTGGACACGATTGCCGCGGCGTCGCGTGCACGCGCCGCCTCCTCCTTGCTGCCGAATGTCCTCAGGTACGCGATGGTGCGTGCGTTGCTGTCCCAGACTGCGTGCCAGCAGAGTGGGTGTGTGGGTGTGTGGGTGTGTGGGTGTGGGCGCATCAGGGAGGAAGCACCAAAGGGGGTCAACTCACGCTGCGCCTTCCACTTCTTTTCTCTGTTCATCGTAACGCCGCGGAACGCCGATTTGGTCTTTGCCTGCGGCTCGTTGGGCGCCTTGCGCGCCTGCGTGACCTTGTCACCCCCAGTGAATACCCGCCTGTGCGCCTGGCTCCTGCCCTTCTTGGCTGGGGGCGCGCCGGCGTCTGCGCCTGCAGGCCCTAGACCAGCGATGTCTGCAGCACCGTCTGGAGATACAGCAACGGCGGCGCTGCGCTTACGAGAGCTCATGCCTTGCGCCTTGGCGGGGCCGTCGGCAGCTGCGCCATGCACCGTCGCCACCTCTCGAGCGGACGCGCCATGCGCCGCAGCGCCCGCAGCCACCAGCGCGCCCCCGCGTCCCAGATCTGGCACCTCCGTGCTCCTGCAGGAACCATGCGCGCTGCCAGGGTCTGCCCCGCCCTCGTGATCAGCTGCTGCGAGTGAGCCGCGGCATGCTCCGCCATGCGCTGCTGCGCCGCCCCGTGCACGCCATGCGCCCCCCTCCTGCGCGCAGCCTGTCGTCAATGCCGACACGTTGTCCTGATCTTCGAGGCATGATCCGGCGCCCTGCTCTCGCCCACGCTTCGCTGGGCCTCCGCTGCTGGGCCGCCACTCGTCGGTGTCCAGGGCAGACGCCATTGCACCGAATCGTGTGCTGGACTGGGTAACGAGGCCGGGAGGATGATGCGGTGAACGCGAAGATCGCAACGCTTCCGCACTCGCACTGCATTTTCACGGTTGGGTGTGGGGCCCCCTAGAAGTGTAGGGGGGTGATGGGAGTTGCGAACGTTGCACATGATGATGAGAGTTTTACATGACCAGTCTGTGAGTCTCACGTCAGGCAAGAACATGCTCCATGAACAGTTAATGATCCTGATGAGAGCAGCAGCGATGTTGTTGCCGGCAGTGGATTGTAAAACTCTCATCATCATTGTTGTTGGTGGTTGTGAGCAGCTAGCGGGCGGGAGGCGCTCGATCCCAAACACCTGCAGGTCGGGCATCTCTGTGAAAATGCAGCATCCTCTCAGACAGTGGAGGTTCCTGAGAACCTCCCAAGAACGTGGCCGCTTTCGCAGCTGTTCGCCACGAGCCTGGTACTGATCCCAATGCTGCTGCCACAGATGGCGACTGCTGGGCGGGGGGGGGGATTGAACACGGCTCCGCTCGCAGCGATCACCGCCACTGTGAGGCCTTACGTGTGGCGCCACTTATGGCTGTTTCTACTTTGCGGTGGCAGGCCGAGGTTGATGCTAGCAGCGCTACCGAGCCGGTAGCGCTGCTCTCTTGACCAGTCGCTGCGTCCCCGCAACGCAGGACCGTGTCGCCTTGTGCGCATGGCATGCTTCCCCCCGGGCCCGATGGATTCCATAACCTAGCGTGTATACACAGCTGGGACTGATTAGAGGTGCCGGTGGTACACGCGATAATGAATAAATAAATGAAAGATGGCCAGAAGTGTAGGGGGCACCAGCTCTACAGGGGGAGAGGGAAGACGAAGGGGCAGCCCTTCACCGTTGAACGTGGCCATTGCTGTATTGCGCTTCACTCATGCCGCACACCACCACCAGCCAGCCTCTTTTACAGCTCGATCGAGGCGTTGAAAGAAGAGTGCAAAACTGTGTAAAACTTTTTGACTGTCGGCACCACGCGCTTGCTGCGTGCGCAAATATTCACCATTGTGTGCGTGCGCGCGTGATGCACGCGCACGTGTCAGTTAGTCTATACACGGTCAAAAGGGATTGCACAAGGGGCCGGCCCCTGCGCTGTGGCGATGCCGCAGGCACAAACATCAGGGCCGCCGCCCCACGATATGCCGGGTGAACTTATGTGGTTGCTTAGGACGGCATGCAATCACACTGGTAGAAAGACCAGGGAGTGCTTTATTTCGTGGTCGGTCGCAGCGTTCTGAGAGCTGAACGATTTAGCTAGATCCATCACAATACCAGAATATCCAAATGCAGGGAGGGGGCCTGGTCGCCGCTGTCGCCGCATCGGGTGAATGGTATCAGTCAGTGACTGCCAGTCACGACAGTGTCGTGCGCGCGTGCGCATGTGTGGAGTGTCTTGTGTTGACGCGTGTTGTGGTAACGTCATCGTGGGCTGGGCCGCCCGCTGGTGGCCACTGCAACATTGTGCCGCCGCCGTTGCTGCTGAACATGTGACAAATGGGCTCGTCTGGTCACCGCCGCCTCGGCGCGCCGTGGAAGCGCAGATGCTGCCGCTGCCGCCGTCGCTGCCGAGCACGTGGTGGCAACGTGTCACAAAACACACCCGAGGCTGGTTTGGTCACCGCGGCCGAGAAAACGCTCTGTGCAAGCGCACAGCTCACGCGCGCAACACTGCCACCATCCCAGCGTGAAGAAGTACAGCCACCCCGGGCTGATGTGGTCACCGCCGTCGCGAGCCTGAGCTGTGGAAGCGCACCACTGACGCGCTGATGTTGTCGCCAGAGCCGGCGGCGTACGCGCGGTTCACGAGCGCAGCCGCCGCCTGGTGCGCGCACCCGCCACGCGCGAGCGACTCGGCCACGACCTGGGATTTGGGCGGGCGTGTGTGTGTGTGTCATGTGTGAGTGGGAGTGTGTGTGTGTGTGTGTGGTCGATTTTACAGTCCGTTGGGCGCCTTTGATGGCGATGTGTGTGTGTGTGTGTGTGTGTGTGACGCATGCACGTGTGTGTGCAAATGCGGCCACGCGCATGCAACGAGCATGCATGGCGCTGCGTGCCTCACCTGTCAGCACCTGCCGTGTCCGCCACGACGTCTGTCGCGCCATCAGAGACGACATACAGGAACGCGTCGGCCCCCCCTTTCCCTAATGGGCAGCCACCCTCCTCCCTTGACCTTCATTTTTTCTGACCTACCTGGCCAGCCTACTGTGTCCGCCACCACGTCCGCCATGCCATCAGAAACCAGGCACAAGGAAACACGCGCAACCCCAACGGGATGAAAGCCTCATTCCCACTGGCCCACCTGGCAGCCTGCCGTGTCCGCCACCACGTCCGTCACGCCATCGGACACCAAGTACAGGAACGCGTCTGCGTCCTTTTCAATCGGACGGTTGGACACGTATGGCTCGGCCATCACAAACGGCTGCAGCGAGCGGTCGCCGAAGGCTCGCGACACAGCCAGGCAGCCCTGCGGTTTGGGGGTTAGGGTTGCAGGGTTCAGGGTTTTGAGATTTCAGGGTTTCAGGGTTCAAGTTTTTAGTTTTGTTGGGGTCCGTGTGGGTGGGTGGAGGGCGCGGTCGCCGAAGGCAGCCCTGCGAACGTGCGTGCGTGCGTGCATGCGCCCGTCAGTTGGGCACGAGTGATTTATCGTGAGTTACGTGTGGTGAACCGGACGGTCAGCAATCACACACGCCAGCACAGAGGAAGGCGCGGGATACCCCGAGGCAGCCCTGCGACCGTGCGTGCGCGCGCGCGTGCATGCATGTGCCCGTCAGTTGGGCATGAGCGATTCATCGTGAGCGACGTGTGGTTAACCGAACAGTCGGTCATCACAAACGGCTGCATGCATGCACGCGTGTGCAGTTGGTCAGGCACGCACAGCGCTCATCGCGAGCCAAACATGTGGCTTCACGGAGCGGCCCTGCGTGCGTGCGTGCATGTGCAGCAGTCGGGTGTGGTCTCAGCCCAGCGCCGACACAAGTCTTATATTCATACCATTAGTAGTGGCGTCACACCGACTGTTATATCCAGTCCCATGTGCTGGTAGGCTGCCGCACTGCGTGGCCTTGTGGGCTCTCCTAGTAGAGCCCCCGTAGACATGTAGTCTAGGCCTCAACTCATGCCCCGGGGTCCTCCGGGCGCGTACGTGTAAAACCTGTACAGCCAGCCCCATGTGCGGCCCCAGGCGCACTCCCCATCCCAGTCTCCCAACTGCCACCGGCACACCTGCACCAGTGGTGTCCTTAAGGAAACCGAATATTTCCTGTTTGCCCCCTCAACATTGGAGGGAACATGGCGAATTGCCCCCGCATTTTCTCCCTAAATTTCCCGTTTTGCCCCGCAGCGGGGGCTGCGGGGGCTGCGGGGGCGCTAAGGACATCACTGACCTGCACACGCCCCCAGAGCACCGAGCCGCCCATCGCAGACACGCGCCGAATCTCCGCTGGGTTGACCTGGGGGTGCGGCTTGTGGTCCTCACTCAGGCGATGCGGCTTGCACTGGTTTGCTGAGGGGCCTGCGTGTGTGATTGCAAGGGGGGGGGAGGCGTTAGGGAGGGAGGCTGGGGGAACAGGGGTTGGCTGGCTCAACTTGGGGGTGCGTCTTGTGGTCCTCACTCAGGCGATGGGGCTTGCCCTGGTTGGCTGCGGGGTCTGCGCATGTGATTGCGAGGTGTGTGTGTGTGTGTGTGTGTGCGTTTGTGATTGCGAGTGTGTGTGTGTATGTGTGTGTTGGAGAGTGGAGGATAGGAGCAGGGTGTGGGCTGCTTGGCGAAGGGGCCTTTGTGCATGTGTGCTTTGGATGGGTGGGACATCATGGAGGAGGGATGGACACAGGGGGTGGGTTGACCTTAGGGTGTGGTGTGTGGTCCCTCCGCTCAGGAGCTGGGGCATGCGATGGTGGGCTGAGGGACCTGCGTGCGTGTTTACACATGACCCGCACACTGTGTTACTTAAGGGGGGCGTGTGTGTACGTGTTACACAGCACCTGGACGAGTGTGTGCAGCACCGCATGTAAGACACCCACCCACCTGCCCACCTGTATGCTACACTTAACACGTACACATACCAACGGCACACTCACCCATGAACATCACCGCGTGGAAGTCGCCTGCGTTGGCGATGCAAACGTGCACGCCCCGACCACCACTAACAACCAGCAGTAGGGGCCCCTAAAGACAGACAAAACAGAAGCCAGCACATCAAACACAGCACAGCAACCAGCAGCCATAATGCATCACCGCACCCGTGAACAGCACCGCGCGGCAGTCGCCCACGTTTGCGATGAAGAGGTGTGTGGCACCACCGGCGACGCGCACCATCGCAAGGGTGACTGCACACGAGCCGGCCTCCGCGCCTGCATGGAGACGGGGCACATTTTTGTTGGGTGGCAGAGGTGCAGTTGGAGAGGATGCATACACGTGTTGTGCCCACGTGTCAAATACGTAGCAGCTGAAGTACAGGCCCACACGCCCCCCCCAAGCTCGTCACACACACACGAACACCCCCCCCCACGCATGCACCCTCCCATGCACGCAAGCCTACACACAAACACACACACCCCACACTAACATGCACACTCCCGTGCACACACGCACACACGCACCGCGCGTGCCCAGCCTCTTTGGCAGCTCTCGATTTGTGTCGACGTACGCGGTGTGAATGGCGGTGCGCACAGCTGACACCTGGGGCTCAGTCCCCAGCTCAGAGATGCGCTCGGCGATCAACTGCGGCAGCCATGAATGCACGTTACTGTTTGTTATTTGTTGTTTGTTTTTACTTTGTTGTGAGTGCGTGTGTGTGGGCTCGATCCCCAGCTCAAATATGCGTTCGGCAATCAACTGCGGGAGTGGGCATGGGGTTGCGCTTTGTTGTTGTTGCTGTTGTTGCTGCTGTTGCTGTTGTTGCTGTTGTTGCTGTTGTTGCTGCTGTTGCTGCTGTTGCTGTTGTAGTTGTAGTCGTAGTTGTAGTAGTTGTTGTTGCTACTGCTGCTGCTTCTGCTGCTGCTGCTGTCATTGTTGTTGTTGTTGTTGTTGTTGTTGTTGTGTTTGTTGTTGTTGTTGTTGTTGTTGCCATCAGTACTGACCTGCAGCAGGCTCCTCTGCAGCTCCTTTGACACCTGATCGCCGCCATGTCCGTCATACACCGCTCCGGCAAAGCCGCCGTTCGCGCCCGGCATCCATGCAACAGTGTCCTCCTGCAAGGGTGCGTGTGTGTGTGCGTGCGTGCGTGTGTGTGTGTGTGTGTGTGTGCGTGTGCATATGTGTGTGTGTGTGTGTGTATGTGGATAGCATGTGTGAAGGGTGTGGGGTGGGATGTGTGGACAGTGTGCACACCCCCACCCCCCACGTCCAACAAAGCAACGCCCTCCTACGCACACCTGGTATGGCCGCATCCCCTGGATCGAGTGGTGCCCATAGCTCAAGCTCATGTCCCCAACTGTTGCCTCAAGCTCTCCGTTGTGCCCGCCACCAAGCGCGCCGCCACCGCGGGATTGCGCGCGCGAGGCGGTCGGCGTTGTTGCTGCGTAGCTGCCGCTGCCAAGCACACCTGGTGACGTGCGTGTGTGTGTGTGTGTGTGTGTGTGCACGCTGCCAACGCGGGATTGCATGCAAGCGGCCGACATTGGTGTTGCATCGTAGCTGCCGCTGCCAAGGCCATCTGTCGTGTGTGCTTGTGTGTGTGTGTGCGTGTGGTGGTGGTGGTGGGCACCTTCCTGAAGCCCACTGCCGTCCTGGAAGGAAGCTGCGCGCCTGCGACACGAAAGCGTGCCATACCTCATCTTCACGTTCCCCCGTGTTACACACCCCCGGCATGCACTCACCGCCCGTGGGGCCCACGCTCCTCGACATCACCGCCTGCGCCTGCACCTGCATATGCGCATGCAGCTGCGCCTGCGCCTGCTGCAACTGCAGCTGCTGCGCCGACGGAGGGCGCGTGCTCCGCGCCTGCTGCTGCTGCTGCTGCTGCGCCTGCTGCTGCTGCGCCTGCTGCTGCGCCTGCTGCTGGGCGTCCGGCGCCGCTGCCGCACCGCCCGCCATGCCCGTGGCAGCGAGCCCGGCAGACATCGCCAGAGCCCCGCTCGCGGGCGATCCCCCACCGCCGCCGCCGCCGGCCGCTATGCGCGCCGCGTCAGAGTTGAACCGGTGGAGTGTGGGTGGCACGCCGCTGCCGCTGCGCCCGCGCGCGGGGCTCCCGGGTGGCATGCCGATCCCGCCAGACAGCACCCCGCCTCCGATCCCAAGCCCCGCTGGGTACGGGGTGCCAGCCACGGGGTCTGACGTGCGCGCGGAGTGCATGGGGCTGGCCGCAGCAGACGCGTTGGGGTTGTAGTTGCTGGGGTACGTGCGAGAGTACCCGGCCGCCTGGGACGCTGACACGCGGCCGCTTGCCACGCGCGCGGTGGCAGCGGGGGAGCCGCCGTGGCGCGCGGAGCCAAGGCGCTCTTCTGCCCGTTCCGCCGCAACCTGCGTGTATGAGTGTGTGGGTGGGTGAGTGGGTCGGTGAGTGGGGTGCCTGCGGTGGCGGCGGTGGAGCCGCCGTGGCGCGTGGAACCGAGGCGCTCGGCGGGTCGCTCAGCCGCGACCTGGTGTATGCGTGTGTGGGGGTTGTGTGTGTGTGTGTGTGGGGTGGTTGGGGGGAAGGGGGTGCCTGCGATGCCTGCGATGGAGCCGCCATGACGGGCGAAGCCAAGTCGCTAGTGTATGATTTTGAGGGGTGGTGTTGGTGGCGGGCAGAGCCAAGTCGCTCGGCTGCGCATTTGGTCGTGACCTGAGGGTGGGGGGGAAGGAGGGAGGAAGGGGTGTGATGCGTGCTTGCATGTGAGGGGGGCGGAGTGCGTGGACTGGGCTGCGGTGGATCCTCCGTGGCGGACGGAGCCGAGGCGCTCAGCTGCAAGCTCAGCCGCGACCCGAGGGGTGGAGGGAGGGGGGTTTGGTGCGTACGTGCACGCGTGTAGGGGGTGGGTGGGGGGCGACGCGGGAGATGCGTCCGGCCACAGCACCTGCATCGCGCGCATGCCCCCCCCCCCGCCCCCCCCGCACACACACAACACACACCTGCCCCCCCCACCCCTTCCACATACACACGTGCGCCCCCCCACCACACACAGACTCACATGCGTCGCGCCCACAATTTCCGCCGCTAATGCGGATTACCCCCCTCCCCCCCCCTCACACGCACCGTGATGCCCCCTCCACACAAATACACACCCCACCACCCACATGCGCCGCGCCCGCGATCGCCGCCGCAAACGCGTTCTGCCCCCCTGGAGGTGCAGATGCCGCGAGCGACGCGTGCGCGCCGTAGCTGCTGGGGCTGGCACGCGGGGACGCATACAGGCCGCCACCGCCACTGCCGCTATTGCTGTTGCTGCTGGGGCTGCCGCGCGCTGCCTGCGCAGCAGAGAGGGGGGGGATGCAGAGAAGGTGTTGTGTGTGTTGTGTGTGTTGTGCAGCACTGTAGCGGCTGTGGCTGGCACGCGGGGGCGCATACAGGCCGCCACCACCACAGCCGCTGTTGCTGTTTGGGCTGCCACGCGCCGTATAGGGGGGGGGCACAGTGGGTGTTGTGTTGTGTGTGTTGTGCTGCACTGTAGCTGATGGGGCTACCGCACGCCGCCTGGGCCGCAGAGGGGGAGGGGAGCAACAGTGCGTGCCGTGGCGTGATGCGTGTGTTGTGTGTGCGCACATACATGCGCGTGTGTATGTATGCATGTGTGTGTGTATGTATGCGCGTGTGTATGTATGCATGTGTGTGTGTGTATGTATGCATGTGTGTATGTGTGTCTCTGCTTTTAAGTATCTAGGGAGTTGGATAACCCAGAGTGGTGGTGTGGAAAAGGAGATCGGTGTGCGTGTCGGTCGCGCGCTGGGCGTGTTTGCGTCTTTTGATAAGATTTGGGCCAGCAAGAAGATGCAAGTGCAGTCTAAGATGCGGGTTTACAACACTTTCGTGCTGCCCCACTTTCTGTACGGCTGCGAAACATGGGCCCCTACTAAAACACAACTGACTCGATTGGAGGTTGCCCACTCTAACTGCCTTCGTCGCATTCTGGGTGTGCGCCTGGTCGACCGGCACAGATTAACTTATATTCGGCAGGCGTGCGACACTGAGCCAATTGAGAGCCTTGTGGCAAAGCGATCAATGCAGTGGCTAGGCCATGTGATGCGCATGCCGGCTTCTCGTCTTCCTCGTACGACTTTTGACTGCACAATGGATGTGGCTCGGCAGCAAGGCCGGCCTCCAGCCTCCTCCCGACACTATTTTCTTAAGCTACTGATTCAGCAGCTAGGCGAAAGTAGTGGCACTCGTTCTGATTGGAAGACTTTTTCGGACACTGCGTTTGAGCGTGCTCAGGATAGGGTCGGGTGGAGAGCCGTGGTGTACGGTCCGGCTGCCCCTCAGGCGCCGGCCCCTCCACCACGGCGGTCAAGTAGATTGGCAAGCGCCACTTGACCCCCTATCCCCTAGAAGCAGTTAGGACCTATTTTGGAGGCGTCGCACAATAGCTCTCCTTTTTGCTCTGGGACTACACGTTGGCAGGCAGCCGGCTGGTGGCTACCGCCCCTCACAAGTAATTGTTAGGGCCAGAACTGGACTTGGGTCTAGGCGGTGGTACTAGGACTAGAGGTAGTCTTTGCTGGAAAGCCGATGTAACTGTATGTGTGTGTGTGTGTGTGTGTGTGTATGCGAGCAGGTGTGTGCGTGGTAGCAATGGCAGAGCGTCGTCGCACACGCGTGCACAGCTCCAGTGCTTTTGTTTCTAGTATTTTAGTTACTTTCTGGGAGCCGGTGCGCGGACCAACGTCCCATAGACCGCCTTGAACGCTGCCTTAGCGTTGACCGTTGACCATCAAATAGAGGTTATTGTCAAGCTCTTGACGAGATCTATCTGATGGGATTGTCAGACCATCAAGCAACTTGGTTGGTTGAGCTGTACCTGATAGGATCGTCAGAAGCGAAATGGCTCCCAATGGCTTTCAGGAGCCCAAAAAAAACCCACTGACGTAGCCCCACCTGGTTCGAGGACCCCGGGCGCAGGCTCATCCCCAGTGCGCTTCCGGCCCCGGCACCAAAGCTCGCAGCGCGCCGCATCGGCGCCGCCGCCGCGCCCGCTAGCGCAGCAGAGTAGGCCGCGCCCGCACCTCCGCCCCCGCTGCCCGCCGGCCCCTGGCCCGGCGCGCTCGTTCGCTCGAGCACGCGCGCGAGCGCCGCCGCTGCCGACGCAGCCGAGTCCGCCACGGCAGATGGCTGGTAGCTGCGTGCTGCGGGGATGCCGCCGCTGCCCGCAGTGAAGCTGCCGCCAAAGGCCTGGTAGTTCGAGAGGAGGCCGGCGGCGTCCTTGGCGGGGCTCTGCGTGCGTGCGTGTGCGTGTGTGTGCATGTGGGCATGTGTGTGTGTGCGTGTGAGTGTGCGTGTGTGTGCATGTGTGTGCGTGCATGTGTGCATGCGTGCGTGTGCACATGCGTGTGCGCGTGCCCGAGTGTGTGCGTGTGCGTGCGTGTGCTCGCCAGGGCTGGTTGTTGCGCGCCCCGTCAGCTGGCCATGCATGCAGTGCGCGCATCGGCACCAAGCACATCCATCACATAGTTTCCCCCCACGCACTGCCTTGTGTGCATCACGGCCCTCCTCCCCTTGCATGCATGCATCACTCATCACGTGACGATGAGGACCCCTGTTGCAGTGAGCACCCTGGGTCCCCCCCCCCCGCGCGCCAGGCGCCCTCCCCCCCCTCACGAGCGTGCGATCAAGCAAGTCCACACACACAGGCGGCATGCGAGGGCACATGCATGTCTGAGTCTTGCTTACAGCTCGTGCTGCCGCATAATTCGTGGGTGCGCCCCGTCTCCCAGACTCGACGCCCATGCCTCTCGCCACGAAAAGCCTGAGACGACGGCTCGGGTTGTTGCTAGGCCGCCGTTGGGGTCACTTCAGGGCAACCGAGCAGCCTGTTGCAATGTTGTTTTTTCGCGCTCGTCTCCCGCTGCCGCCGCTTCAAGGGCTTGCGTCTATTCCTTCACGAAACAAAGTCGCAAAGCAGCGATTGACATCAGCTTCGACGAAATGTGTGGGAGGTGAAACCGTCGATGCTAACACTGCCTCTCACCGCCTCTCTCCATTAACCTTCACTACCACGGCACCTTTGCCTCTGTACACTTGCACCTGCGCCTCCCCGTCCAGGCAACACCGGTGCTCCCACAACTTTGTGCGCACGCACTCTATTGCTGGTTGCTGCTGCGCAGAGGAGAGCAGCGGCGTGCTGGCACTTTGCGACGCATTGATCAGCCAGGAGGCGCACGTATCTGCCGGTGCCCAGGCACGCGGATCACCGCGGATACTGCAACCGCTCTGCATGGGCATGCAGAAACTTTAGTGGCACTTCGCACAGCGCAGCGCAGCGCGGCACGTCCAGGCGCACGCGCATTAGCTGTGGAAACGCACGGCACTTGGAAGTACCGGGAAGTACCACAGACGGCGGGCGTGGCGCAGCACAGGGGCTCAACCCCAGCTCCCTCAGGGGTTTTGACACACGCACTACCACCACCGGCAGCAGCAGCGGCAGCAGCAGCAGCACTACTACTGCAGGCAGCCAGCATGGACGCCTCCCCCTCCGCCCCCCGCGCTGCTCCGTCCGCCGGCAGTAGCGCGACCGCGCTCGTGCTCCTTTATGCGATGAGCTCGCCGCCCCCCATGGGCCACATGGCGCCGCCCCCGCCGCATGGCCCCAGCAGCAGCTGCGGCATCGGTCGCTCGGGCGGAGCAGCAGCATACCCGGCCGTTGGGG
>VFSX01000151.1:124666-134666 GCA_016618255.1 Chlamydomonas sp. UWO 241 | reverse complement strand
TAGCTAACCCTCGACCAGTCACACAACTGTAGCTAGTGTAGCTGTCGGGCTCTCAAACTGCGTGCACCTTTGGTGAGCGCACACCCCTCCCTCCTGCTCACACACACCTCCCCCCCCCCCCCACACACACACCAGGTCTCCACAAACGACAGCGTGTCATGAGTGGCGTGGTCACTGTTCACACTCCACACCCTCCCTCAAAACCCCACACCATCCCTCATACCCCACACCCTCCCTCACACCCCACACCCTCCCTCACCCCACACACCCAGGTCACCAAGCTGTGCGAGGTCCCCGCAAACGACGGCGTGTCATCAGTGGTCGATGCGCGGAAGCTACCTCTTCACACCCCCACACCATCATGTTCACACCCCACACCCTACACTCCACACATCCAGGTCACCAAGCTGTGCGAGGTCTCCGCAAACGACAGCGTGTCATCAGTCGCGTGGTCGATGCGCGGAAGCTACCTGTCGGTCGGCACGCAGTCGGGCGCGGTCCAGATTTGGGACGTCGCGCGGATGAAGCTGACACGTACGCTGGAGGGCCACAAGGTGTGTGTGCATGGAGGAGCTGGAGAGAGATGGAGAGAAGGAAAGAGATTGATGGAGAGGGAGGGAGGGAGAGGGAGAATGGGAGCACAAAACAGGTTGATAGAGAGAGAAGCAGATCAAGAAAGAGAGACATTGTGTGGGTAGGGGGGGGGGGGGGGTTCGGCGCGGTCCAGATTTGGGACGTCGCGCGGATGAAGCTGGCGCGAACGCTGGAGGGCCGCAAGGTGTGTGTGCGGGGGCATGTGTGGGAGGGAGAGAGGAATAGTGGGAAATGTTGGGAAATATTGGGAGAGCTTGAGAGAGATTGGGAGCGAGGTTTGGAGAGAGGTTGGAGTAACGAGACGGATACCGGCGTCGGACGCGCAACCACGCATGACACCCTTCCGATACACACACCCCTCCACCCCTCCACCCCACCCAAATGCAGGGCCGCGTCGGGTGCCAGTCCTGGAGCTCTGGCGTGCTCTCGTCTGGGCCGCACAACCACAGAGACGCGCCCTTGTGACACACCTCACTCCACCTGCAATTCATCCTGTCCACTCCACTCCACCCCATCCACCCCCTGCTCCACCCTTACAACCCACTCCATCCTTCTGACACACACCCCTCCACCCCTCCACCCCATCGTGTGTGCAGGGCCGTGTCGGGTGCCAGTCCTGGTCCTCTGGCGTGCTCTCGTCAGGGTCGCGCGACCGAACAATCATATTTCTGACCCCCCCCCACTCCACCCCGTATCTACACGCAGGGCCGCGTCGGGTGCCAGTCCTGGTCCTCTGGCGTGCTCTCGTCAGGTTCGCGTGACCGCACGATCCTGCACCGTGATGTGCGCGTGCCGGACGAGTTCGTCGGAAAGCTGACGGGGCACCGCAGCGAGGTGCGCTGGTGGGGAGGATGGGATGGCAGTACAGGGGGCAGGCCTGGAGCTGGTTGGCCACTGGTTGGCAGGATATAGGATGGGATGCCAGGGGGTAGGCCTGGGGCGCTGTTTGGCCAACAACTGCGCGCGTGCGTGTAGACCAAGTGCGATCAATTAGCTACGCACAACGCAACCCTGCAGCAATTCCATTGAATGGCCTGCAACCTCAAGTGCCCCCCCCGGCTGCTTTCGCCTCCCATCTCATCCACTGCACACAACGCGCGCCACCAAGCACGCACCCACATGATGCATGCTGCACCCACGCCACGGGTCTGCGACCTCAAGTTGTCCCCCGACTGCCCCCGCCTCGCATCCACTCTTCCACACCTACGAGCAAGCACACCAACGCCAACTCTCGCATGCCCATGCACATGAATGTCTCGCACAGGTGTGCGGCGTCAAGTGGTCTCCCGACGGCTCCCGCCTCGCACCTCATTCTCATACACGAGCAAGCACACCCATTGACACGCCAACTCACGCATGCCCTGCTCATGTACGTCTTGCACAGGTCTGCGGCCTCAAGTGGCCCCCCGACTGCCGACGCCTCGCATCCACTCTTCCACACCAACAAGCAAGCACACCCAAGCACATTGCCACGCCAGCTCACACATACCCATGCACATGTATGTATTGCACAGGTCTGCGGCCTCAAGTGGTCCCCCGACGGCTCCCGCCTCGCCTCCGGCGGCAACGACAACAACCTCTTTGTGTGGGGGGCGGCGTCGTCCGCTGGACCAGTGCACCGCTTCACAGACCACGTGGCGGCAGTCAAGGTGTGTGTGGGTGGGTGGGTGGGGGATCTGATGGTGATTGGGCTGTTTGTGTGCGCATGTGCGTGTTTGTGCGCGCATGTGCGTGTGTGTGTGGGGGGGGGGGGGGGCCACTCGGTGGCCCAGTGCGGTCTGCTCGCCAGCGGAGGCGGCACTCACCCTCACCACCCTTCTGCCCCCCCCCCCGCACTCCCTCTCCCCCCCCCTCCCCCTGTAGGCGATTGCGTGGTCCCCCCACCAGCACGGCCTGCTGGCCAGCACAGCCTTCACCCACCCACTCCTCACTCACACCCTGCTCTCCACCCATCGATGCATATGTGTGTAGGCCATCGCGTGGTCTCCCCACCAGCACGGCCTGCTGGCGAGCGGAGGCGGCACCGCCGACCGCTGCATCCGATTCTGGAACACGGTCAGCGGAACGGCAATCAACTCGATCGACACGGGGTCACAGGTGAGGACAGCCTTAACGACGAGGCTGCGTGGGAAGTGCCTTGCCTTTCATAAGATGGTTTAGTTTGCCCCCTCCCCCCCCCCTGCATATGAAGCACTCGCCATGAACTGCACTTCAGTTGTCAACCAACAGCGGCGGCGGGGGCGAATCTGGGATATTGGGGGGGGCAACAGGTTTGTTCCAAACAGTGTCTGCTCCTTAGGAACACCACTGACCACCACATGCTCCCCTCTTCCTTAACCCACCCAGGTCTGCAACCTCTCGTGGTCCAAGAACGTGAACGAGATCGTGTCAACGCACGGGTACTCGCAGAACCAGGTAGGTCACTCAGCAATGCTCCTGTTTTTTTCAATAGGAGCATTGGATTTCCAGCGTAGACACCTGTCACTGACTGCCAGTCGGTGGCAACTACCCACGCCTGCACCGAGCTACCCAGCCACCCAACTTCCCACGCAGCTTCCCATGTCGCCAGCCAAGCTCCTATTCTGGACCCCAACCGCCCCATTCCTTTCTCACCGAATGCCCCCCCCCTTGCCCCCTGCCAGGTCGTCGTGTGGCAGTACCCCACGATGAAGAAGATCGCGGCGCTCTCCGGCCACTCGCTGCGCGTGCTCTACCTCGCTGCGTCGCCAGACGGGCAGACGATCGTGACGGGCGCGGGCGACGAGACTCTGCGCTTCTGGAGCGTGTTCCCGGGAGCAAAGGCGCAGGGCAGCGAGAGCAGCATCACGAGCATGGCGCGCACCATGATTCGGTGACGCCACTGCGCCAATTGGCGCGCTCGAAAGCCGAGGCATACACGCCCTGTGCTTCGAGAGCGTGGTCCCGGGGCGCCAAGCTGGCGTCCAAGGGACTGGAAGCGTGAGGAGCCCATCACGAGCATGGCGCACACGATGACCTGTTGAACTTACGGACCTTCTTACAAGGCCTGCGGCCATGACCAAGCTAGCGATTAGGCTTGCGGCGCGCGCTCAGCACGCGCGGTGCCACGCGCCTGCACGCGACACCATTCAGTGACTCTTGTATATGTATGTTCTCCAGTTGGGACCTTGACAAGAAACTCACCAGGACCTTGACCTAGCACTGGTTGACAATGTAAATGACTCTTGGACACTTGAACCTTTGGCAGTTGAGGGGTCTGGTGTGACACACCTTATAGCTCAGCAACACCTTTGCTGACCAGCGACACAGCACCTTGCGCGACGCATCAACGCGGACTCGGAGCCCGCATGCACTTGTAAGGAGCGCTGAAAAGAGAGAGCCAGGCGCTGAGCGAAAGCGCGCGCGCGAGAGGGAGAGGGGGCGCACCAACATGCCGCCGAAGTGAGACTGCTCTGCTGCACCAACTCACGCATGGCATGCATGCAGACAAGCAGCAAATGAATGATGGGATCGCTGCGTGTTTTCGCTGTGACACGGCCGCTACATGCATGCATGCATGCGCTCGTCATGCGGTGCCCACGTCTCGCATGCACGCCACCATGTAGGCCGGCAGCTACCCCCCCGGTGGCTGCTGCTCCCCCCGCGGACGCTGCTCCCGAGGTGCCTCCACCTCCGTCTGTGCAACAGGACATCCACTTTGTGTGAGTGCATGGCTCGCCATGCGGCACCAGACGCGTGCGTGCTCGCGTGTGCATGTTTCTGTGCGTGTGCTTGTGTATGTGTGTTAGCATGTGCATTCATATGAATGTGCGCGCGCTCATGTCTCTGTGGAGGGGTGAGCGCCCCCCCCCCCCCACCGCACACACACGCACCCTACCCGCACAACAGGCTCAAGCTCACCGCACGCGTGCGCGCGCCCCCACCCGCTCCCGAGCCAACCGCCTCCTCAAAGCCTGCTGGTGGCATTAGCGGCAGCCGCGCCGCTTCGCCCGACCCCACGAGCAGGCCCGCAACAGCCGCCAGCAACAGCCCGGATGTTGCGGGTGGTATTGCGGGTGGTGTTTTGGGTGTTGCGGCACCCCCCGCGGTCGAACCTGCAGCTCTGGAGCTGTGTGCAGGGTTCACACCGTGGGTGGGAGACGCAGAGGCGCTCGCGCCGGCGAGGATGTCGGAGCAGGTGTGTGTGTGTGTGTGTGTGTGTATGTGTGTGTGTGTGATAGTCGTGTGTGTGTGTGACGGTCGTGTGTGTGTGGAGGGGCGGCACGGAAGCACATCGGGGCAAACTGCTGCTATGCATGCACGTCTGCCCATCCACACACCCAAAACCACACCCACACCCACACAAGCATCCCCCCGGCACGCACACACACATGCACGCACACACCCCACACACACAGGTGGGCGCGGATGGCGTCCCCATCGCGGGTGCTCAGCGTGCCTTCACCATTGAACACCACTTCCGTGTGACGGTCGACGAGGCGTTTGTGCGCGCGGTGGCGGCTGGGCAGGTGGGTGTGGAGACGTGAACGGCATGTACGCATGTGCACACACACACACACACACATACACACACGCTCACACATGCACACACACACAGACACACAGTGCAGGTGTGTCAGTAGACGTGCGCGGCTCCCAGCACCTCCGTGGCTTCCCTCTACCCCACACACGCCGAACACACTCCTGCCCGACACCCTCTCTCTCAAATTCTCTCTCCCCCTCCCCCCCTCTCTCCCTCTCCCTCTCTCTCTCTCTCTCACACACTTAAACACCCAATCACATCCCAACCAACCATACAGGGTTTGCTCGTTGTGCCGCTTCGGCTGGGCACTCCGGTGGTTGTGGAAACAGGCAAGGCCAAGAAGCCGCCGCCACCCAAGAAGGGCAAGGTAGGGGAGTCTCAGTTAGGGACGTGCGTGTGTGTGTGTGTGTGTGTATATGTGTGGCTGCCGTACAGGGTGCGCTTGTTGTGCAGCTGCAGCTGGGCACTCCAGTAGTTGTGGAAACAGGCAAGGGGGCCATCAAGGCGCCACCACCCAAGAAGGGCAAGGTAGGGGAGCCTCAGTTAGGGACGTGTGTGTGTGTGTGTGTGTGTATGTGTGTGTGGCTGCCATACAGGGTGTTGTGCCGCTGCGGCTGGGCACTCCGGTGGTTGTGGAAACTGGCAAGGGTATCTGTGCACGTGTTTGTGTAAGTGTGTGTGGACAGCTGTTTGTTGGAGGCCTTGTCTGGAGAGCTGGTGGCCGTGGTGGTGGTGCACAGTAAATGCCTCCCCTGCTCCATTGGTGCAAGTCTCCACCTGCCTGCCTGCCTGCCTGCCTGCCCGCCCGCCGCGCCTGCCGCGGCCCGCCCGCCTGCCCGCCCGCCTGCCCGCCCACCTGCAGCCCGCCTGCCTGCCTGCCTTCTCCTTAATCTGGCCCACCCCTGCCCGTCCTCCCACTACATGTGCATGCATGCATATGCAGGAAGCTGTGGGGGAGGAGGCGCTCCCTCCTCCCACTCCTCCGCCTTTCCAGCCTCTCAATGCACCCCAACCACGATACACCGCCCACCACCCGCACCCGTGTTTGCAGGGAACCGTGGCGGAGGAGGTACCCCCCCCCTCTGCCGCCCTGACCGCTTCTCAATCATCTCCTAACCACGATGCACCTACCACCACACACATGCTACTTCCACCACACGCATGCGCAGGGAGTTGTGGTGGAGGAGGTGCCCCCCACCCCGCCGCCGCTGTCGTTCTCTGGTGCGCTCCTGCTCGACTGCTCTGGTCTGCTGGTGGGGGACACAAAGGCGGCGTGCAGGTGGGTGGGCTGCTTTGTGGGGAGGGGGGGGGGGGGCTACAGAAAGAAAGGAAACAAGAAGCAAATAAGCAAATGAGGAAATAAAGAAAGGAACAACGCGAGGGAGGGGGGCGAACTGGATGGTTGGTGGTCCCAAGTGCTGCTGCTCGACTGCTCACGTCTGCTGGTGGGAGACACAACGGCTGTGTGCAGGTGGGTGAGCTGTTTTGGGGTGGGGGTAGCGGTTGAGGAGGGGCTACAGAAAGAAAGAAAGAGAGAAAGAGAGAGAGGGGGGCAGGAGAACTGGAGGAGAGCTGGGTAAGCGCTGCTGCTGGACTGCTCTGGTCTGCTGGTGGGGGACACAAAGGTGGCGTGCACGTGGGTGGGCTGATGTGTGGGTGGTGCTGTGCTGAAGAGTGAGAGGGAGGGAAGGAGGGAGGGAACTGGGTGAGCACTGCTGCTCGGCTGCTCTGGTCTGCTGGTGGGGGACAAAGGCGGCGTGCAAGTGGGCGGGCTGATGTTTTGTGGTGCGGTGAATACAGCAACAAAGAAATAAAGAGAGAGAGGCCATGCCAATGCCCCCCCCCCAAGCATGAAGCCCCGCCTCCTGCTGCACTGCTGCGTCTCACTGCAGCTGGCCGTGCAAGCGCATGCCAATGCACACACCCACACACCCACACACCCACACGCCCCCTCTGCCCCCCCCACACACACACGCCCCAAGCATGAAAGCCCATCTGCCGCGTCCCATTGCAGATGGCTGTGTACGCGCATGCTGATGTCCCCCCCCCCCAAACTTGAACGCCCATCTGCTGCGCCCCACCACAGCTGGCTTTGCAAGCGCACGCCTACGCCCCCACCACACTTTCCCACACCTGACGTCCCTAAAAAACCAATCGTGCCCCCCTCCCCCCCTGTTGTTGCGTTCTCACTGCAGCTGGCCGTGCAAGCGTATGCCGATGTCCCCCCCCCACACACACCCTCACCTGAGACCCATGAACCCCCACGTGCCCCACCCTTCCGCGCACTTGAAACACCCGTGACCCCCCCTGTTGTTGCGTTCTCACTGCAGCTGGCCGTGCAAGCGCATGCCGATGCCGGGCGATCTGAGTGTGGTGCTCGAGAGTGTGGAGCTCACACTCGAGGCGCTGAGCATCCCGGCGCCAATCGTGGAGCCGGCAGGTGTGGGGTGTGCACGGTGGAGGATGTGAATTGTGTGGATGGTGTGAAGTACGGCGCCACCCGTGAACGAGGCGGCAGGTGTGGAGGGTGTGAGGGTGTGGATTTTTGGAGGATGAGGATCTCGGAAGTTTTGGCAGTTCTCGGCATTTCTTGACACTTTTTGGCATTTCCCAGAATTTCCCGGCATTCTCGGCATTTTCCATTACTTGCCAGCACTTCTCGGCCCTGGCAGTCCCCAGCATTTCCCGACATTTCTTCCCGGCACTTCCCGGCATTTCCCGGCATTTCCCGGCATTTCCAGGCATTTCCCGGCACTTCCCGGAATTTCCCAGCATTTCCCGGCATTTTGCGGCATTTCCCGGCATTTCCCGGCATTTCCCGGCACTTCCCGGCATTTCCCAGCATTTCCCGGCATTTCTTCCCGGCATTCTTACTGTGACCCTGAGGAAGGTCCTCTCCTGTATGCTCCTTGCCAGACATGTCTCTCAGAGACCGCTGTTTGTCTAGCCGGCGGAAGCGGTAGTCTATCGGCTGGGAGCCGGCGGTACTCCAGTACTTAAGTGTGCTGGAGTTTCGGCGGGTGTCTCTAGTAGAAGAGTAGCCTGCTTAGCTGGAAACCTCGTGTTACTGTTACTGTTACTATTTCCCGGCATTTCGCGGCATTTCGCGGCATTTCCCGGCACTTCGCGGCAATTCCTGGCATTTAGCGGCATTTCCCGGCATTTCGCGGCACTTCTTCCCGGCATTCCGCGGCATTCCGCGGCATTTCCCAGCATTTTGCGGCATTTCCCGGCATTTCTTCCCGGCGTTTCCCGGCACGTCCCGGCATCTCCCGGCACTTGCCGGCATTTCCCGGCACTTCCCGGCACTTCTTTGCACTTTTGGCAACACACACAAACACACACACACACACACACACACACACATGCCCCCCCACACCCTCCACAAACACACTTGCAGCTGTGGGTGTGAAGGGTGCCAAGGCCCCTGCACCCAAAGCTGGTAAGGGTGCACACACATACACACACACACACACACACGCCCCCCCCCACACACACACGTGTGCACACGCAGCTGTGGTTGCCAAGGGTGCCAAGGCCCCTGCCCCCAAAGCTGCCAAGGGTGCACCACCACCCGTGGAGGACCTGTCTCAGATGAAGGGGTCGCCTGTCGCGATGCTCACGACTGAGCTGGCGCACCGGCTGAACCCGATTGTCATCTGTCTGAAGAAGGCTAAGGTAGGTGGGTTATGCATCATTACTGTCACACAGACCGCAAGACCCATCACCAGCAGGGGTGACTGGATGGTGGGTGGGTGGCTTGGGTGGTCGGTTGAACAGGGGGGGGGGGGGCTTGTCGCGATGCTCACGACTGAGCTGGCGCACCGGCTGAACCCGATTGTCATCTGTCTGAAGAAGGCAAAGGTAGGTGGGTTATGCATCATTACTGTCACACAGACCGCAAGACCCATCACCAGCAGGGGTGACTGGATGGTGGGTGGGTGGCTTGGGTGGTCGGTTGAACAGGGGGGGGGGGGGCTTGTCGCGATGCTCACGACTGAGCTGGCGCACCGGCTGAACCCGATTGTCATCTGTCTGAAGAAGGCAAAGGTAGGTGGGTTATGCATCATTACTGTCACACAGACCGCAAGACCCATCACCAGCAGGGGTGACTGGATGGTGGGTGGGTGGCTTGGGTGGTCGGTTGAACAGCGGGGGGGGGGGGCTTGTCGCGATGCTCACGACTGAGCTGGCGCACCGGCTGAACCCGATTGTCATCTGTCTGAAGAAGGCTAAGGTAGGCGGGTTATGCATTATAACTGTCACACAGACCGTAAGACCCATCACCAGCAGGGGTGACTGGATGGTGGGTGGGTGGCTTGGGTGGTCGGTTGAACGAGAGGGGGGTGGGGGGGGTGGCGGCTTGTCGCGATGCTCACGACAGAGCTGGCGCACCGGCTGGACCCAAATCGTGATTTGTCTGAAGAAGACCTAGGTATAAGGTGTAGGTGTAAGGTCACGTCTTGACCAGCCCCTTAAACCCAGTCCCTTCTGATACACACTGATCAGTAGCCTATGCTGCCGCTACTGTGGAGGTCTAGGGGACACGATCCCACGGCCCTTTGAACCCCCGCCATGCCCCCAAGGGGAGGAGTCAGATATGGGAGCCGAGTGCCCTGTCTAGGTCCAGCACCGATCCACTAGCCCACCACCACCAGTAGCCAGCCAGCCGTCTGTAGCGCTTTGGCGCCATACGCCGAGCAAGGTCGAATGCTCTGCCTGAAGGTTCGTTCCACACTGGCTGTAAAATCCATCATTATCATCAGGTGGTGGGTGTGGGGTCTGTAGAGGGAGGGGGAGGGGGGGGTCACAACTGTTTGTGCACGGTCCTCGCAACACACACACACATACACACACACACACATGCGGGCATCACCTTGAACCTCCCATACAAACAGGGCCTCC
>VFSX01000151.1:107166-114666 GCA_016618255.1 Chlamydomonas sp. UWO 241 | reverse complement strand
GGCCCAAGTCGCCTGGTGGGTGTGGGTGCGTTAAAACAAGGGAGGAGTTTAGGGCAGGTTAAGGGCAGGTTTGGGGGTTGGTTGGGGCTCCCTAAAACTGCCCCCCCTCTCCCAGGTCCCGGTCAACGCATGTCGCATTGTGTTCCACTCTGCACCCCGCCCCCCCCTTCCCACACTCACAACCAACAACAACCTCCGTGCGCCCTCGCAGGTCCCAGTCAGCACACGTTGCATCCCACACACACACTGCCTCCTGCACCAACAACCAATAATAATCAACAAGAACCAGTAGCAACCAACAACAACCTCCGCGTGTCCTTTCAGGTCCCGGTCAGCGAGGGCTGCGCACGCCACGCTTGAGCGGAGACGCCCCGGTGTGTGCGCGCATGTGTGTGTGTGTGTGTGTGTGTGTGTGTGGATTGGGGTTGAGGGTGGGGTTTTCTGTGAGAGATGGGAGGGAGGGAGTTGGGGAGGGAGGGGAGGGGCATTCCACACTTGAGCAGAGATGCCACGGTGCGTGCACGCACGCGTGTGGGTGTGGGGGTGAATTGGGGTCGCGGGTGGGGTTTTTATGTTCGGCTTGGGGAGGGTGGGGGCACATGCCATGCTTGAGTAGAGATGCCATGGTGCGTGCACGCATGCGTGCGTGCGTGTGCGCGTGCATGCTTGTGTGTGTGTGTGTGTGTGTGTGTGTGTGTGTGTGTGTGTGAATTGGGGTTGAGGGTGGGGTTTTCTGTTGGGGTTGGTTCTGTGTTGGGTGGGGAGGCGGTAGGGGTTTGTTGCGCATGCCGCATGCGAGTATGGAGATGCCAAAGTGGGCGTGGAGTGTGTGGACTGTGTGGAGTGTGTGGAGTGTGTGGAGTGTGTGGAGTGTCGGTATGGGTTTGTGAGGGTTTGGGTTTGGGGTTGGTTCTGTGTTGGGTGGATAGGTGGTGAGTTGGGGGGGGGGGGGGGGGGGCTGTCGCGCACGCCACGTGCGAGGGGGGATGCCATGCCACACACACACACACACACACACACACACACACATAGTCGGGGTTGACATGTGCACCGTGTGGGACAAGTGCTGTGGTGCGGGCAGGGGCGGGCGAGGCTAGGTTGCCCGCAGGTGCTGAAACAACGGGGGACCCCCTAGGTGGGCGTGTGTGTGTGTGCACACACACACGCACACACACACACACACACACACACACACACACACTACCCGCATCTGTTTGTGTGCGCAGGCCCGCAAAGTCAGCGTGCGCAAGCCAAGCACCAAGAGCCTGCGATTTGATGCAGGACGGGACAGCGATGCGAGTGAAGAGGATGAAGAGGTTTGCGTGATGTGGGCTGCTTGCTTTGTGCTGTGCTGCGCTGTGCTGTGCTGCGCTGTGCTGCGCTGTGCTGTGCTGTGCTGTGCTGTGCTGTGCTGTGCCATGCTGTGCTGCGCTGTGCTGTGCTGTGCTGTGCTGTGCTGTGCTGCGCTGTGCTGCGCTGCGCTTTGATGCGGGGCGGGACAGCGATGCAAGCTAAGATGATGAAGAGGTGGGTGTGCTGTTTGCTGCTTGCTTTGTGCTGTGCTGTGTGTGATGTGGTACACTGTGCTGTGCTGTGCCATGCTGTGCTGTGCTGTGCTGCGCTGCGCTTTGATGCGGGCCGGGACAGCAACGCGAGCTAAGATGATGAAGAGGTGTGCTTGCTTTGTGCTGCGCTGTGCTGCACTGCGCTGTGCTGTGCTGTGCTGCACTGCGCTGTGCTGTGCTGTGCTGTGCTGTGCTGTGCTGCACTGCGCTGTGCTGTGCTGTGCTGCCCTGTATTGTGTTTTGATGCGGGGCGGGACAGCGACGCGAGCGAAGACGGCAAAGAGGTGTGTGGGTGTGTGGGTGTGTGGGGGGGGGGGGGGGGGGGCACACGCACGCGTGTGGTGCAGACAGGACAGCATGTGGTTTGTGTGGGTGGGTGCAAAGGAAAGGGGGGTCTCACACATGTGGTGTGTGGTGTGTGCTGCACCGCTGTGCTATGCTGTGCTGCGCTTCGATGCTGGACGGGACGGTGATGTGAGCGAGGGCGACAAAGAGGTGGGGGTGGGGGGGGGGGGGGGGGGGGGGGAGCTCATGTGTCTGCTGTGCTGTGCTGCGCTTCAATGTGTCGTGGAGCGGGACAGTGATGTGAGCGAAGACGGTGAAGAGGTGTGTTTGTGTGGGGGGGGGAGGGCAGGGGGTCTCGTGCGTGTAGTGTGTGCTGTGCTGTGCTGTTGCGCTGCTGTTGTGCTGCTGTCGTGCTGCTGTTGTGTGCTGCTGTTCTGCGTTATGTGTGCTGCTTGCATTGTTCTGTGATGTGTTGTTTTGCATTAGGTGTGCTGCTTTTCCGGTTTGCTGTGATGTGATGTTGTGCAGCATTTTGGCCAGACCGGATAGCAGTGCAAGTGCAGACGAAAAATAGTGGGTGGGTGGGTGGGGGGGGGGGGGAGGCATTCGTTGCAGTTCCCAACACGGGCAACTTGGATTACGGCACCTGTGCTAACTAAAACACGCACACAGGCATTCTTTCCAGAAGTCGGGGAGGGGGGGAGGTGGGGGGGGGAGTGGATTCACATGCGTGTAGTGTGTGATGTGCTGAAGCCCTCCCCCTTCCTATGTCACAGGTGCTGCCATCAGTCGCGGAGATCAAGATGCGCGCGGCGCTTGCGGAGCACGAGCGCGTCAGCCTTGACATGCGCGTGATCCAGGGTGGGTGGAGGATGGGGTGGAGAGGAGGGGGGAGGGCACGTGTATTTGTGTGTCTGTGTGTCTGTGTGTGTGTGTGTGTGTGTGTGTGTGTGTGTGTGTGTGTGTGCATGCCTCGAGGGTTAACCAACACACCCACGCCCACCCACCGACACCCTCTGCACCCTCCAACACTAGCACCCCCACCCACCCACCCACCCACACACCTCCGCAGGCCTCTCCACCTGCCGCCTGACTCCTTAGCACGCGTCTGACCGCAGCTTTGATTTCCTCACTGGCTTCCACCAACAAACACACACACACACACACACACACACACACATACACACATACCCCACACGCACACCCCACACCCAACAGGCCTTTCTACCTGCTGCCTGACCCCTGATCAGGCTCTGACCGCAGCTTTAATCTTCTGACCGGCTTCCACCAACACACACACACACACATGCACACACACACACACACTCTCACACACTCACACACACACGCATGCACACCTCATCGGCAGGCCTCTCCACGTGCCGCCTGACCCCTGATGAGGCATCTGACCGCAGCTTCGATCTGATCACTGGCTTCCACCAACACACACACACACACACATATACACACACGCACGCACGCACACACACACACACGTCATATGCAGGCCTATCCACGTGCCGCCAGATCCCTGAGCAGGCATTTGATCGCAGCTTTAATCTGCTGACTGGCTTCCACCAACACACACACACACACACACATACACATACACATACACAATACACATACACATACACATACACATACACATACACATACACATACACATACACATACACACACGCCCCCCACAAACCCACACACACATGCCTCCGCAGGCCTCTCCACGTGCCGCCTGACTCCTGATCAGGCATCTGACCGCAGCTTTGATCTGCTGACTGGCTTCCACCTGGTGGATGGGAAGGAGCGGATGGTGGTGCTGGAGGGGCTGGCGGGAGGGTGAGAACAGTCTCTCAGGAGAGGGAGGGAGGGAGGGAGGGAGGGAGGGAGGGAGGGAGGGAGAGAGGGGGAGAGGGAGGGAGGGAAGGAACAAGGGAGGGAAGGAGGGAAGGAGGGAAGGAGGGAAGGAGGGAAGGAGGGAAGGAGGGAAGGAGGGAAGGAGGGAAGGAGGGAAGGAGGGAAGGAGGGAGGAGGGAAGGAGGGAAGGAGGGAAGGAGGGAAGGAGGGAAGGAGGGAAGGAGGGAAGGAGGGAAGGAGGGAAGGAGGGAAGGAGGGAAGGAGGGAAGGAGGAAGGAGGGAAGGAGGGAAGGAGGGAGGGGGGAGGGGAGGAGGGGAGGAGGGGGGAGGAGGGAGGAGGGAGGGTGGGAGGGAGGGAGAGAAAGAGAGTGAGAGCCCACCAGGTTCCATGCGTCGCACGCTGACAACTGTGCAGACCGTGCTGACTCTGGCAGCGCGCGCATGCATCTGCCACCTGGTCGTCGATGCAGGTGCAGCATAGGCGCCTATCTGGAGCACTGCGTTTCTTTGAGCGGGTTGTGCTCAGGGTCAGAGGTCTCACCCAGCCCTGCAGATACTGAACCTCCACACCCCTGTTGCTCCCTGACTTGTTCCAGTCACAGCGTGGATGCAGCGTGGGGCATTGCTCAGTGGGCACATCAGGAGCCTCCCTATTATGAGAGCTTGTGGCGCAAGCGCTCATTCACTCACCCACCGACATCCAACAAACTCTGATTGCCTGCACATGCAGCCGCAGGATGGATGCTGTATAGGCCATCGGTCAGTGGGCGCAAGAGGAGCCCCCTATTATGAGAGCGTGCAGCGCAAGCGCTCAGTCACTCACACGCACCAACATCCAACAAACCCTGATGGCCTGAATATGCAGGCGTGGCATGGATGCTGTGTGGGCCATCGGTCCGTGGGCGCAAGAGGAGCCCCCCTACGAGGGCGTGTGGCAAAAGCAATCAGTCACTCACACGCACCAGCACCCACGCACACCCACCAACACCCGCCGAACCCTGATGACACGCATGCAGGCGCGGCATGGATGCTGTGCGGGCCATTGGTCAGTGGGCCCAGGAGGAGCCCCCCTACGAGAGTGTGTGGCGCAAGCGCTCCGTCGCATACAACCCCTCAATCACGTACTCGACGCGCATGTGGCCGGAGTTGGGGTGCGACCTCTACATTGTGAAGCTGAGGGCGCCACTGCCGAAGCTGCTGGCAGGTGGGCTGCTAGTATGGTCTCTGCATCATGCTTAAGGGCTAGTTCTTTACAAGGGCATAGGGTAAGGGGTGTCGCACAGTAGGGTGCCGCCTCAACATTGTGAAACTGAGGGCGCCACTGTGGGTCAAGACCTGGGTCTCATTCATTACGCTCCAAGATGCAGATGCATTGCCAGCTGGCACCCTGCAGGGTGTGCTTCAAAGACACACACAAACCCCAACTCTGCCAGGCTCTTCTTAGAGTTGTTTTTTTAGAGGGTGTTATTGAGAGGGAGACGCTGCAAGAGCTGCTCACAGTGCACCCCTGTGGTCACGGTGGTTTTGTAGGAGCAATGTTAAGGGCTTAGCTTGCTCTTACATACGCACTCAATCACATGCACAAAATTGTACAGAGGCCGGGCAAAATTATATCCACGTTCACTCCCCCACACTCCTCACACATCCTCCACACTCCCCAGACTGTCCTCACACACACACACACACACATGCCAGCGATGCCGAGTCCGCGCATGGTAGCACACACGCAGCTCCCCCAGCCCCGCTCCCCCGCCCCATCCCCCCTGGCCACTACCCCCACACTCCCCATGCCCCCACAGAGGCTGGCAGCTACGCCACCGGCAAGGTCCGCGTCGACTGCATCCAGGGGCTGCGCCGCCTGGGGCAGCTGCCCTCCACACACACTCCCACACTCCCACACACACATTGCCGCACTGCCTCACACTCCCACACAAACACACACTCCCCACATTACAGAGGCTGGCAGCTACGCCACCGGCAAGGTTCGCGTCGACTGCATCCAGGGGCTGCGCCGCTTGGGGCAGCTACGCTCTGCGCAGGTGTGTTTGGAGAAGTCCTTCAAGGGTCGAGGGTTGAGGGGTGAGGGTAACTTGACTCGCAACCCTGAATCATAAACACTTCACTAGATCCTAGACCTGGTCGCAGTGGGTTTGTGTGTGCACGTACGTGTGCACATGTGTGTGTGAGTGTGAGTGTGTGTGTGTGTGTGTGTGTGTGTGTGTGTGTGTGTGTGTGATGCTTTAACCTTAACCTCACACCCTACACCCTGCACCACCCGCTCTGCGCAGTGGGGTCGCCTCGCGGCAGACCTCAACATGTTTCCCTCACCGACGATGATCCGACTCGTGGACAAGAAGTTCGGGGGGGAGCTGAAAAAGGTGGGCTAGACTATTAACTGCACCCCTAGCTAGGCCTGTTTGAAGAAGAGTGTTCCATCCAGTGCCGGCGGTCACGATCAGTTCCAAAGCTCCAGCAGGACAGTGAGGCAGCAGGCATAAGGCCCACCAAAGGGTTTGAGACACGCACACACTAATGGGTGGGCGCGAGTATTGAGACACAGACGCAGTGAGTTCCGTCACACGTGTCGAGGGGGCAACCGCAGAGCTCGTGTTTGAAGGCTATGCCGTGTGCTGCGCTGCACTGTGCTGTGGCGTACACACACACGTGCACACGCACACACTCTCTCTCACTGGCGGATGTGCTGGGTGTGGAGGTGGACGAGTACGACAGCGAGGATCTGGCCACACACACACACACACACACACACACTCGCATGCACACACATGCACACAAACACACACACACACACACAGGCAGACGTGCTGGTTGTGGAGGTGGACGAGTACGACAGCGAGGATCTGGACACACACACACACACACACACACTCACATGCACACACATGCACACACACACACACACACACACAGGCAGACGTGCTGGGTGTGGAGGTGGACGAGTACGACACCAAGGACAAAGACACACACACACACACAACACACGCGTGCGTGCACACACACACACACATGCGCGCACAAACACAACCAACCAACCAACCAACCAAGCGTTACATGAGGCCGTCCGCATGCACCAGCAATGCCTGTACTACTAACAGCAGTACACCCCGGCAATTGTTACGAGGTCTGACCCGTGCACTGGGATGTCTTTCGAATAGCGGATGACGGACCAGCGCCTGAATCGAGAGGATAGAATCCTTGGTTTGGGGGGGTCGGGGGGTTGCCTCTGAGGCACTGGCATCTAACTAAAGGCTTGCTGACTGAAGGCTTGCTGACTGTGACCACCATCATCATCATTATCTACTTTGTTGGCTGGCTGCTCCCGCATTGGCTGCCATCTCTCTGCAAATACCATTCCACAGGCGTGGGAACCTCGCGAGGGTGAGCCACCTGGGAGGCCACCTGCGGGCTAGTATCACAGCAAGCTCTGGGACGGTCTTCAGCTGAACTCCTGTGGGGACTCGACGTACTCCTTTTTGGCCTTGTCAAACTGCGTTGTGACGGCAGTCTTGAACACGTAGGAGTCGAAAATGTCTTGGACATTCTCACGGTAGGAGGTGATGACCCCACCTTGGTAGGGTATCACGTCTGGTCGTCGGTGCATGAAGAGGACGGCGGTGGCTGGGAACAAGGGTTTGGCGGGCGGGGAAGGGGAGGGGGGGGTTGGAGGAAGCAACGCACAAACACACACACAAACACACACACACATACAGGCGGACGTGCTGGGTGTGGAGGTGGACGAGTACGACAGCGAGGACGAAGACGAGGGAGCCGACGG
>VFSX01000151.1:64666-99666 GCA_016618255.1 Chlamydomonas sp. UWO 241 | reverse complement strand
ATATACCAGGGGAAGGCAAACCTGGGGGCAAAGGTGAGGGTAGAAGCTGGGTAGAAGCTACGTAGAAAGTGGGCAGAAGGTGGGCAGAAGGGGTTCTAGATTGCGCACGTGCCGCACTCAATATACCAGGGGAAGGCATACCTGGGGGCAAAGGTGAGGGTAGAAGCTGGGTAGAAGCTACGTAGAAAGTGGGCAGAAGGTGGGCAGAAGGGGTTCTAGATTGCGCACGTGCCGCACTCAATATACCAGGGGAAGGCATACCTGGGGGCAAAGGTGAGGGTAGAAGCTGGGTAGAAGCTACGTAGAAAGTGGGCAGAAGGTGGGCAGAAAGGATTCCAGATTGCGCACGTGCCGCAGGCGCCGTACTGCATGTATGTGGGGGAGGCGTACCTGGCGCCAAAGTGCGCTGGGGGGCAAAGACGGGCCGACGGCACGGCGCCCGCACGCGTAGTAGTAGACGTCTCTACGGTTGACTTTGATTCGTGCTTCCAGGACCTCGAGCGTGGTTCAAACTCCCACCCACCCAACTCAACCTACCCACCCAAATCCCCAGCCACCTTCCCCGTCACACCCCACCCACCCCCCAACAGCCACCATCTGCCCCCAACAAATCCCCCAACTGCCCCCAACTACCCTTAACTCCAAACCCTCAACCTGCCGCCCTCCCAACTTCAGGCCGGCACCATCAGCCGCGACTCCAAGTTCGACCCGCAGGCGTCGGTCGGCGCCAAGGACTTTGTTCACGTGACTGCAAAGGACAAGAGCCAGGTGCACCGCAAGGGGCACTCACAGGCGTACACCGCGTCGCTGCACGACCCGTACTACCCAAAGGACGAGCCCAAGGACAAGAAGTAGTACTTGAGTGTCGCCCGCTCCGGATCCCCCGCACACACCCAACAACCTGCCGGTGAGGCAGTGTCACTGCGGCAGCATGCCCTGCGAGGTGTGACGAGCTGAGCGGGGGCATCGTTGCCGTGTGAACTCGCCTCTGCTGAGGCATGGCTAGTCGCCACTACCTGGGTGGTGTTAAGAGTGGGGCTGGGGGCCCCTGTCTAGGTTCAGTGCGTGCGCGCGTGCAGCAGTGTAGCGGACCCTACGAGGTGGCCAGCCAGTTTTCGTGCGGTGTCGGACCTAGCGTCGACACCAGTCGTACATCATGAGTGTCGTTGCAAATGTACATCAGGAGTGGTCTCAAAATAGGCAATCCATCATCATACTCTCCGACTCTCTCTCTCTCTCTCTCTCTCTCTCTCTCTCTCTGCATGGCCCCTACTACCCGAAGGACGAGCGCACGTCGTAAAATGCAGAAGGCCGCGTCCACGCGGGGCCCGAGGAACTCAGTTTTTTGTTGTATGTGCTAGCTGCCGTGTGAGGAGGGGGTGCAAAGGTTTAGCATGACTAAGAGAGAAGTTCTGAAGCCCCGCCACCGAAGGGAGGAAGCCTCACTGTAGCGCCACCCAAGCTTAGTGGCGGGCATCAAGCAAGCATCGCCACAGTGCAGGCTTCACACGCAACCTGTGTTTGGAGAGGGTGCACAATCCAGGTATGAAGGGACCTGGAAATCCCCTCCCCTACTCGTCCACTCGTTCAGCCACCGCGTGTAGAGGGGGTTGAGTGCGCGCCGCACGCCCAGTAGGTTCGGCATATCCCACAGCACTGGCACTGGCGGCGGTGCGGCTGATTAAAGGGCGTGGCATAAAGCCACCCTCCGTGCATCGCACCGTGTTAAGCCCAGCGCCGCGTGGAGCTGTTGCGGCAGTGTGCGTCAGTAGGAAGGCGTGGACGACCGTGCGTGTGTTGTGTGTGTGCCGTGGGCGACCGTGCGTGTGCCGAGCCCCACCTACAGCGCATACAGATCTGTGACTGTGCGCATGCCTGCCCCCCGCCCGCCGTCGGGGTGGCATGCGGACAGCATCGCCCGTGCTGAATCACTCTGAAGAGTGTGTGACCAGCGGGCTCCCGCCACTCAACAGTCTGCTGCACGTCTGGCCAGCTCCAACTGGCCCTCACCCCAGGCTCAGTGTCGGTACACGCCCCGGGGTGCCCCCGGTCTGGGCTTGCATCTCTGAAGTGCATGCGTCGGCCCAGCATCTGCTGCTGGTGTGCTGGCCCATGCTGTATCCAATGTAATGCTGGCGAGAGGGGGAGCTTGCGTGGTGTGACGTCATGCATGCGGAACAGCCACGCATGGCGCATGGCGTGGTGCATGCGACCATTGCATCCGTGTCTCTAGCCCGTGAATTCCGTGCAGCCCATGCCATGTAGCGTTGTGCCCCGGCAGGTGGCCCATGGCGCACAGGTAGGTTCATACTCGGTTCATACCTCCCTTGTTTAAAGTGGCCCTCCCACGCCGCATTGTACTAGTTACGTGCAAGCTAACTACAAAGTAGTGGAATGCAGCGAAAGGAAGCGCGGCATGGCTATCTTATGCAACCTTGTTGCGCTCCGACACTGGTGCTCCCGCGCTCTGCAGACGCGCGCGCTCTGCCTTCTTCGATACGCGCATCGCACTCGTGACGTGCAGGCTAGCCTCGCTGCGCTTGCAGTTGCGGAGAGAGGCGAAGAGACGGCACGACATGCTGCTGACGTGGCTGACCTGGCACGATTCATACCGGAGCAAAGCCCCGTGTCGGAGCAGCTCGCTCCGCCCCGGGCGATGCGTGCATTACCTACGCTAGGCCTAGACGAACATACTTTTGCTGGGGTCAGGCGGGGAGGCGACAAGGAGAGGCTGTACTCAGTGTGACTGACACCTTTTCGTCTTCAGCCGCAGCTAAGTCACTTCGTTCCTCGGGAACAAAAGGGACGCCTACATCAGAGCCCACCACAACATGCTGGGACCAGGGGGAGGGGGGGGGGGGCAGGGCTGCCTGCTCGTGTGCACGCCTGATTGGTGCACACCGCCTGAAACTACACCACTGCGGTGGTGGCTGCGTCCGGGAAGGAGACGCCCAGCTCGAGAAGCCGCGAGAACGCCATTGCAAAGTCCTCGAAGAAAAGCGCCCGGTCGCTGCGCATGTGCGCATGCGGGAAGGGGGGCGGGCTGAGCGAGGGGGCAAGGGGGGGACTGTTGACAGGCAGTCAACATGGGCAAGCAAGCACGCGCATACAGAAGGGGGAGGGACTGAGCAAGAGAAAATAGAGAGATGGTAAGCGAGTGTGGTGGGTCAGTCGCGCGTTTGGACGCGTGTGTGTGTGTGTGTGTGTGTGACACACTGTGTGTGTGTGTGTGTGTGCATGGCCTTGCGGGCTCTCCTAGTAGAGCTCCCCTAGACGTGTAGTATAAGCCTTTTAACTCACGCCCCGGGGTCCTCCGGGCGCGTACACCCTGTAAAACCTGTGCAGCTGTGCATCACGACCGCCAGAGAGAGCAGCGCGGGGCGGCGGCAGCGACGGCAGCAACAAACAGCGACAGGCGCGGCAGCAGCAGCAGGGTGGGCGCTCCACCATGGCCAACACCACGCACGGGACCCTTCCCCCCTCTTTGCGGCCGCCCCATCTCCCCCTCCCAAGCAGTCCCAGGACAACAGGACAACAGGACAACAGGACAACAGGACAACATGTCCCAGACGGGATCGACGTGGGGTAACATGCGGTGGCGGGGACGTATGGGAATGTCCCAGGAAAGCCCCGAGATTGAGACCCTGGGATTGAGAGTCCGTTCCGTTCGGCAGAGTCCCCCCCCCCCCCCCCCACACACACCGTGCATATTGCTCCGCCAGGGCCATGAATTTGGAGTCGTCCATGAGCGCCATGTCAGTTGGGAGCATCATGAGCTTGCCGCTCGGGTCCTCGTACTGCATGCGGGTGTGTGGCAGTGTGTGTGTGTGGGTGGGTGAGTGGAGGGTGCTGCCTGCTGCCTTCTGTGTGAGTGTTGGTGTCGGTCAAAATCAACATGAGCTTGCCGCTCGGGTCCTCATAATGCGTGTGTGTGGCAGTATGTGTGTAAAAGTGTGTGCGTGGGTGAAAGCTGCCTGCTGCCTGCTGCCTGCTGCCTGCTGTGTGGGTGTTATTCGGTCAGGAGCATCATGAGCTGGCCGCTAGGGTCCTCAAAGTGTGTATCGCAGTGTGTGCGTGGGTGTGGGTGTTGTATCGTTCGGGAGCATCACGAGCTTGCCACTCGGGTCCTCATACTGTGCGTGTGTATGGACATGTCTGGGTATGTGGGTGTGTGTGTGTGTGATAGTGGGTGCGTGGGTGGGCATTGCGTGTTGCCGCTCGGGTCCTCATACTGCATGTGAGCGTGTGTGTGTGTGTGTGTGTGTGTGTGCTGCCTGTGGGTGCTGAATCTGTCGGGAGCATCATGAGGGTGCCGCTGCTAGGGTCCTCGCACTGCATGTGCATGCCACTGATGCCATTACTGACCTCGCATAATCCGGCAAGGCCCCGCTGCGGGGCGAGATTAGGCGAATCGGGGTGTCAAACAAGCGCCCACCCACCCACACGCACACGCAGGCGCACACACCCCAGCACCCTCCACCCCCCAAGCACCCCGCCTACCTGCATCGGCCCGTCCAACTTCTTCTCCGTCCATACACGCACCTGCATGCACCCACATGCACCCACACGCACACTCACACGCACACGCACACACACACACTCACTCGCCTCCTCCCCCCCCACCCAAGCCCCTAAAGCCCCCCCCCCCTTACCCCCCCCCCAAAGAAGCCGCACTTGCACCCCCCCCACCTGCATTGGCCCGTCCCACTTCTTCTCCGTCCACGTATTGCTCGTCAGCTCGACAAAGTAGCGGTTTGAGAACTTTGTGGGCTCGCTGCGGCGCAAGGGGCGGTGGTGGTGGCAGGTGTGTTTGGAGAGTCAGTGGCGACAGTGCTGTGAGGGGTGGCAGAGTGGTGGGTGGCAGAGTGAGGGGTGACAGTAATTTGAGGGGTGGCAGAGTGAGTGGCAGAGGTTACGCTGGCGGTGGTGGTGGCGTTTTTCTACGACATGGTGGTGGTGGCAGTGATGTTAGGGGTGGCAGTGATGTTAGGGGTGTCAGAGTGCGTGGTGACAGTGATGTTAGGGGTGGCAGAGGTTACGCTGGCGGTGGTGGTGGCGTGTTTCTACGACATGGTGGTGGTGGCAGAGTGCGTGGTGACAGTGATGTGAGGGGTGTCAGAGCGAGGGGTGGCAGAGTGGTGGCAGAGGTTGCGCTGGCGGTGGTGGTGGCGCTCTCCACGACATAGGGTTACGGCGTTGGTGGCGGTGGTGTGGGTGTCGGCGTGTGGAGGTTTGGGTGGCGGCACTTGTGGATGCTTGCTAGTATCACGATGCGAGCTGTGGCTGTGGGGCTCCTCCTCTCTACTACGCGCTGCTCACCCCACCCCCCCCTCGACCCCTCTCTACAAACAAAACGCCACATACATGCACGCATGCACGCACATACGCACGCACATACACACACACGCACACACACACACACAAGGGCCAACTCACGTTGTCCATGGGTTAACAAAGCCAGAGTTGCGCGCGTGGCAGCGGCCCACGGTGTGGGCACCTGCGTGCGTGTGTGTGTGTTTGCGTGTTTGTGTGAGAGAGAGAGAGAGAAAGACACGCACACACTCTCTCTCTCTCTCTCTCTCTCTCTGTGTACGTGTGGGTGGGTGGGTTTTGCACATCTGAGCCAGCCACCATGGCCACCCACCGATCAGTCTTAGTTGACGGCCGCGTATTAGAATCAATATGTCGTATTAAAATTAATACGCTTTGTATTTTTTTTATAAAGAAACATGGTCACGAGAGAGAGAGAGAGACCGTACGGGGCATGAGCCTCCGCAGGGGGGGCAAATAATAATTTGTTTTGTCGTCCCCGAGGGGGTGTCGACGATTTGTTTCTGTCTGCGGAGCCCTCTGATACATATAAAACACGTTCGCGCATGCGGCCATCCCCATCCAACCTGTGACCAAAATGTGGCCACACCCAAAATTCCAAAGTCGACAAAACGGCCCCATCGCGCGTGCAGAATGCAATTCTCGACACGTAATTTAGATATGCGTGTCGAGATCGTGTGCTGGGATACGTCGTGGGGCCGTCACGGGCCTCGCGGAGCGCCATGCAACAGTCGCACCCAACCCCCTGCCGCGCCGCTGCGGGGAGCCAGCCCCCCGCGACGCCTCCTACCGATCGGTACCACCCGTGGCATGAACTTGACGAGGCGCTGGGTCCCGTGCCGTGCCGCGTTGCCGCGGTCGCTGTGCTGGGCGACACCAAACTTTCGGCAAGTTTTGCGGCGTCGCCTCTGGACCAAATCCACTTTTGACGCGTGCTTTTTAGTTGCCGCCAATCTCATTTAGACGCATGCGTCTTGGGCGACCGTGGCTTGGAGAGACGGTGAAATGCGGAACGAAATCGTTTGGGGTTACCGTGACGTGTCACATTTGACCCCATACGATTTCGTTCCACATTTCACCGTCTCTCCAAGCCACGGCCCCCCACGAAGCATGCGTCTAAATGAGAGAGAGAGATTGGTTACACGTGCCGGTGGTACTTCCCAAACATCCCCGAGGGGACGCCGGGCTCACTGTATGTGCGGGGAGACGGGGAAGGGATGGAAAAAGGAAAGGCGAAGGGGTGCGCCGCAGGCTCAGGGGTCTCACTTCCGCGGCACGCTCAATGGCATGCGCTTGTCAACTGTCAATTGTTTTTGTGTTTTTGTATTTTATGGGCGCGCACACTTAATGAGATTGGCGGCAACTAAAAAGCGCCCGTCAAAAGTGGATACGGTCAAACATGGAAGCCACGAGAATTTCCCAAAGTTTGGTGACGCACGTGTGGCCGTTTTTCCCCAGGTTGGGTGGGGATGGCCATGCACGCATTCTGGTAACAGCTGAGGTCATTGGTTCGAGCCCCGGTCCAGTGTATCGTTTTTCTCTTCGCGGGGCCTCCAGAAATTGATTTACAGCTTCGCGCACAACTTCGGGGGGGCATCCCAAACAATACTTACTCGCGGAGGCACAGGCCGTGTACGGTACTGTCACCCCTACCCCCCACCCTTCAACCAAGGTGTTCCCCACAACCCAAACTCAAATCGCTTCTAGCCATTTGTGCAGGGACTACATCTGGCGCGCCTCAAGTCAGTCTGGTGCCTCTAAGGGGGGCAAAAGACGGCCCACCAGAGTTGTCACAAAGGCGCCCCTGTGCTCCACAAACGGGTTCCCCACCCGGGTGGGGATCTCCACCCCACCCCCGCTAAAGGCCATGCCGTAGAGACCCAATCTCTCAGCCTGCGAAGCTCTTAGTGACCTCGCGGCAGCCTCACAACACCATGTGTGGGCGCAAATCGACTTTTCACGCGTCGCCACCGCACGCGCACGCGCATCTCACGGCCCCCAAAGCTCATGAAGCTTTCCCTATGTACTCAGAAGCTTAAGTTCGGGAGAGCGGGTGAGGGGGGTCCGTGCACCGCGAGAGGTGAGTGGAGATGTATGCATGGCAGCGCCATGCAGCTGTGAGCCCTATGTGCTGCCCCTCCTGGACACCTTGGGGGCATCCAGCGCTACCCAGACCTCCATTTAAGTCCCAAAGAAGCATGCCTTGGGTTTGTGGCGTAGGGGGTCGCGAGCCAGCTGCTGGGCGTTGATATGTGGCCCAAAGTGTGGAGAAAGTGTGTACGAAGCACAAATCAATGCTCACACAGCCCCGCTGCACACCTGAGACCCCTATTACGCAGAAATGTCTTTTGTATTTACCCCCATTAACATGCTGGAGGGTGGTGGGGAGCCAGGATGCGCCTTCAGTGCCATGGAATGCATGTTTGGCTGCCAAAAGCACGTCCCCGCGGGGTGTACAATCTGCTGTTAAGCCTCAATGGAAACAGTGCTGCCGAGAAATTCAGGGCCAGTCCTTTCAGCCACAGATGCCTTGGATAGTAGCCTAAGACTCCAATTAACCTTGGGCCATGAGACTGGGGGTTGGGTTAGGTTCCAGCCTAAGGAAAAAACATGCTTTTCAAAATCCAGATTTGCCGGAAAAACAAAGTTTGGGCGCCCACTGTAACCGTCAGGATTTGAATTTGAACAATTCAAGACCACCAGCAGACAGCCCGGACTGTAAGCTGTCCGACGAGCCGCCCCACGCCCCAATCAACCACCCACAGCTCCTGTGCCGTCAGTCAGTATTTTTGGCGTTCGCTGTATTAAAATCAATACAATAAGGGTGTCGACTAAGATCAGAGCGCCACCATGTCACGATCGCCACACCCGATTCACCCAAAGACCTTGCGCACTTGCAGTGCGCTACACAACCCACCAAGGCACCAACAACCAACCCGACAACAAAGCCCACCCAACCCACCCAACCAGTCTCCAATCAGAGCGACCCACCGATCAGCGCCCCTGTATCCCCCTATCATAGGTTTCCCTACCATCAAATCCATCCTCCCAAACATCTCGTGCATGCGTTTGTGTGTGTGTGTGTGTGCGTGCGTGTGTGTGTCTTGAGGGGCCACCACCTCGACCCACCGATCAGCGCGACCATATCCCTGTCATCGAACCCCATCCGCCCAAAGATCTCGCGCACGTGGTCCGCCCCCTTGTCTGCAGACGGGAGCCGGCCGTCGGGCGGGCATGAGCTCCCGTCGAGCGCGTCCACGCGCCCGGGGCGCCAGGGGATAACGGGGCCTGCAGCAGCAGCAGTAGCAGCAGCAGCAGCAGCGCGCGTGTGTGCGTGTGTGTGTATGTGCGTGTATGTGTGCTCGCGCATGAGCTGCCGTTGAGCGCGTCCGCGTGCTCGGGGCACCAGGGATTGACAGGGCCTGTAGCAGCAGCAGCAGCAGCAGCAGCGCACTCGTGTGTTTGTGTGTGAGTGTGTGTGCGGGTGTTGTTGCATGAATTGCTGCAGGGGCGTCTACGCGCCCGGGGCGCCATGGGACGACGGGGCCTGTGGCAGCAGCAGCAGCAGAGAGAGAGTGTGTGTTTGTTTGTGTGTGGGGGGGCTGCGTGCGTGTGTGTGGGTGTGGTGTGGCCATCATCCAGCAGGATCGAAGGAAGTTCACTGTGCGCACAATAAGCCACTCACCGCCCATGGATGACCTTGACTGCCACAAACCCCGCAGCAGCAGAGAGTGTTTGTGCGTGTTTGTGTGTGTGTTTGTGTGTGTGTGTGTGTGTGTAAGGAACACCACTCACCGCCCATGGCCTCGACAGCCACTTAAACCGCAGCAGCTTCATAGAGTGTGTGTGTGTGTGTGTGTGTGTGGAAGCAGCACCACTCACCGCCCATGACCTCCACCGCCACTTAACCCGCAGCAGCTGCATATAGTGTGTGTGTGTGTGTGTGTGTGTGTGTGTGTGTGTGTGCGTGCGTGAAGGGAGCACCACTCATCGCCCGTGGCATCCACTGCCACATGCCTCGCAGCAGCAGAGAGTGTGTGTGTGTCAGGAGCACCACTCACCGCCCATGACCTCCACCGCCACGCACCCCGCGAGCGTCCACAGGTCGGCGTAGCTGATCCACAGGAAGTGGCGCTTGATGGGCTCCAGAATGTCGCGCGCCTGCGGTGCACATCAGTTTTTCCGTTGGCCAACCCGCAACCCGATCAAGTGCACTTTCGGGTTGAGATTGGTCGATTTGGGCTGGCGCATCGGGTTCAGATTGCGTGACTTTCGAACCGAAAAGTGTGAAATCGTAATTTTCACATTTTTTTCCGCAAGAAATCGCCTCGGTCGGGTCGGGTTGAGATTGAGGCGTCAGCCGTGAGGCCCGGGTTGAGCCACCATTTCCTCAAGATCCTAAGCAGAACCACTCGTGCACATGTATGCTGAATGTTACAAAGTGGCCCTTGCAATGACGCATGAACCACGGGGCCCTGCATCACGTTGCGCGCCTGCCGTGCAGCTGGCAACAATCTGTACTCAGAAAGAAAGAAAGAAAAAACTCCAGTCCATATGCAGCGACCCATCGCCCGCGGAAAGCGGCGCTTCATGCTGTGGAGCACGTCGTGCGCCTGCGGTTAACAGTTGAATAATGGTCGTTTAGCACGACATAATGGATGTTACACAATGGACCTTCCAGTCCATGCAATGATGGGAAGCGGCGCTTGATGGGCTCGAGCACATGCGTGCCTGTGGTGCAGTTAAAATGTTGGCATTTGGATCATGCTTGGCAAATGCTGGATGCTGCATAATGGAACTTCCAGTCCATGCAATGGCTGGCCCTTGACATGATCCACGGGAAGCGGCGCTTGATGGGCTTAAGAATGTCGCGCGCCTGCGGCTACTGTAACAAACAAAAAAATAGCAAATGATGGATGTTACTCGATGGATGTTCCAGTCCATGCAATGACGGGAAGCGGCGCTGCGTGGGCCTGCAGCATGTCGCACGCCTGCAGTGCAGTTGCAAAACAGCCCTTATTCAGCACGACAGAATGGACCTTCCATTCCATATGCAATGACCCTTGACGTGATCCACGGTGAGCAGCGCTTGATGGGCTCAAGCACGTTGCGCACCTGCGGTGCACATGTATGCTGAATGTTACAAAGTGGACCTTGCAATGACCCATGAGCAACGGGGAGCGGCGATGGGTGGGCCTGCATCACGTTGCAGTTGCAGTCACAGTTGCAGTTGTGCGCAGTTGCAAGTGAGTTGACGGGCTCGAGCACCTCGCGCGCCTGCACCGTGCAGTGGCGGTCGATTTTACAGTGTTAGGCGCTTATGTTGGCGTAATAAACCTGTGCGTGCGCACCCCAGAGAAGAGGCCGGCAGCTGACAAAAGTAGATGTTTAGGAGTCATACAAAAGAGTAGACATCTACCACCATGATTGCTCTATTGCGCGGTACGTGTCTCAAAGCTTGCGACCAGTGCAGTGCTGTGCGTGCGACTCGTTTTTCGGCAGTGTGCAGTGTGTGTGCAGTGTGTGTGCAGTGTGTGCAGTGTGTGTGTGTGTGCAGTGTGTGCAGTGTGTGCAGTGTGTGTGTGTGTGGTGTGTGTGTGTGTGTGTGCAGTGTGTGTGTGCAGTGCAGTGTGTGTGTGCAGTGTGTGTGTGTGCAGTGTGTGCAGTGTGGGTGCAGTGTGTGTGCAGTAACAGCATGGACCTTCCTACCAGCAGTCGCAGCAAGCAGGCAGATTGGTTATTTTGCTGCACGGATTTAATGTGCCAAGCAGCTGCGAGCGAGCTACCGCTGCAAGCTGCTGCCGCTGCACGCCGCTCTGTTGCTCCCTCTCCGCTGAGACTGTCCCGCACCCTCCCAGCAAAAAATTCCACTCACACACACACAAACTCGCACACACACACACCAGCACCACAACAGCCCACCAGGCACACCCACCCACTGACCAACCTTATCCAGCCCCTTGTTTGCCTGGTACCCGCACTCTGGCGAGAAGCGCATTGTCGCGCCCTGTGAGCCGCCGGTGCCGCTCCACTTGTCGTAGGATCCTAGTATGGGTGCAAGTGGTGGTGCGGTGCGCGGCGTGAAGGTGTGAGTGTGAATGTGTGCGAGAAGGTTTGAGTGTAGGTGTGAGTGTGCATGTGTGCGTGCGTGCGTGCGTGGAGGATGCATTGTGAGCCGCCGGTGACACTCAACTTGTCTTACGAGCCTGGGTGTGCGTGCGAGTGTGTGAGTGTGAGTGTGAGTGTGCGCACATGCTCGTGTGTTGCACGTGTTCATGTGTGAGTGCGTGCGTGCGTGGAGGATGCCGTGTAAGCCTGTCGTTGCCACTCAGCTTGTCGTACGAGCTTGGGTGTGCGTGCGTGTGTGTGTGTGTGAGTGTGGGTGTGAGTGTGTGTGCGTGTGTGTGCAGGTGCATGCGCACATGCGCACATGTGTGTGTGCGTAGAGGACGCGTAGAGGACGCCCTGTGGGCCGCCAGTGCCAGTGCCACCCACCCACCTGACGCATGCCACGCCAGGCGCACAAGCAGGGGTCCGAACGACCCGTCGTCCCACTCGGGGTCGTGCAGCATGTCGCGCACCTTGTCGTAGACCTTTGAGTAGTCGTGGCCGCCGTGGGCCTGCAGAATGCAAAACAGGCCGAAGAACGCCAAGAGCACTGTTTTCATCAGTTGGGAAGTCAGATACAAACAGGCTGCTTGAAAGCAAGATACAAACGTCTGTTTGCAAGGTTGACTTGCAACCTGCAACCGCGAGACAGGTGGTTACAGGCAGGCGCGGTGCGGGTAGAGAGAGGGCGCGTGTGTGCATGCGGCGTGTGCGTGAGCATGCGCTGTGGGTGTGCAACGTCCGCGCATAGCGTGTGTGTGGGGGGGGGGGGGGGGGGGGGGGCGTATGTGTGCGCTGCCCACGCCAACTCGCCATGTGCAGGCGCGCAGAAGCCGTGTCGCCTGCAGTGCGCACCTGTTCACCAACAGCGTGGGTGCTGACCCTGCAGATGGTGGTGGGAGGGGTTTGCATGAGCAGGCTGAGGCTGCCACGCATGCCTGCCACCATGCGTCCTCACGCCCATGCATGCCACCCACCCATGCGTCTCGATCTGGATGTAAGCCACAACTGAAACCATGCCGAGTAGCATGGCGAGTGCCAGGCACATCATCAACAAGCCGCGCCGTGCACTGGGCGATCTGCGCCTGGTGTTGGCCATCAGTTTCATCGCTGCAAGAGCAGTAATCGGTATCGTATTGAGGGCGGAAACGACGGAGAGACGGGAGAGCTCCGAGACTTTCGTGACACGGAGAGTCTCCTATACCCTATACCCTAATAAAACCCAGTAAAAACCCGAGGCTAATAGACAGCGAGGCGAACACCCCAGTCCCCCAGCACAGTCCCCCGTTGTGACAAACCAGTGGTGGTTATCATCATCGGCGACTTTCGGTTTCAACACTTTTTACACTTTCCAACGCGGACAACCACCTTGCACACACACACCATTGTAGTGGCGCCCACACAGCTGCTGCACGTTTCGCTAGCGCTGCTGAGCCATGTCGAGCTCTGTCCGCGTGCTGGGGCGCCTGGGTCGCCTCGCCCTGCAGGCGCACTCGCCTGGTACCGCCACCAGCGCTTTGGGGGCCGTGATGGGCGGTGGCAGCCGCGTGGGCGTGCCCCAGGGCCCCATGCGCAACATGAACATCAACGTGTTTCGACGCACATTTGCCGAGGCCGCTCCTGCTGCCAAGCCCCCTCCGCCGCCATCTGGCAACCCGTCCACGGCGAGTAAATGTAGATCTGCCCCGATCCGACGGCGGGGAGAAGGCTGTCCGCACCACCACAGGCCCATGCATCATCTCCATTCACGCCACAATCTTGGTCCCGTAGATCGCTCTGGTCGCTCCTATCGCTGCGGCCACTGCGTGACGCCGCCATCCAAGCACTCACCCCACCATGCATGGCGGGGTGAGTCGCCCTGTGTGATGATAACTGATGACGATACCTTCTTGTCATGTGTGCCACCAACACAGTTCCTGCGCGTGCTCCTCCTGGGCTCCGTGGCCGCGGGCGGCGTGTTCGCCTACGCGCTCTTCAGCAGCGAGATGCCGCAGCAGGGGCCGCTGGGTGGCGGGGCGCCCGAGGTGCGCGTGTGTGCGCCCATGCAGCACCTACATTTAGGGTTTTAGCATGCTATATGCATCACAAACACGGACGCACACACACACACACACTCACACAGCCGCTGTCCTCTGCAAAGAAGGACTACGGCGCCGTCAAGGCCGCGGTCATAGACATGCTCGACGTGGAGGACTACGACGACGGCAGCTACGGCCCGATCCTCGTGCGCCTTGCGTGGCACTCATCCGGCACATACTGCAAGGTGAACGTTTCTCCCCACCTCACCCGCACACACACACACACACACACGCGCGCGCACACACACGCGCACACAACACTCACACTGACGCGCAGGCTGACGGCACCGGCGGCTCCGGCGGCGCGACGATGCGCTTCTCGCCCGAGTGCAAGCACGGCGCCAACGCTGGCCTCGCCAAGGTTGGTTGCTTGGGTGTCTGGTGGGCTAAGGCGCGCTGTGGTTGTCGGCTGGAGTAAGGGAGCTAACTAGGGAGCAGAGGTGTGCTTGAGTGCGCACCCGCCAGCGGGCCTTGTCAAGGTTGATTGGGTGGGTAGCTGGGCGGGCTGTGGGTGTCAGTTGGGGACCCAGACAGAGGTGTGTACGAGTGCGCGCACGGCGTGCGCACTGCGGGTGCGCGAGGTGCTGTGGGTCGTCAAGGACCTGTCGAGTGTCACTGCAACTGTCACCCCAACTGGAACTGAAATCGAGCACGTAACACGTAACTGCACACCACAGGCGCGTGAGATGACCCCATCTAGAAGTTACTGCACCTGCATGCCAATGTTAACTGTCACTCCAACTGAAACTGAACCTGAGCACGTAAATGCACACCGCAGGCGCGCGAGATTCTCGAGCCCATCAAGCGCCGCTTACCGTCGCTCATGCGTCACATCATATTGACAGGAAGGTTTATTATGTCGTGCTCAGTATTTTTGTCAATTTCACCGCAGGCGCGCGAGATTCTCGAGCCCATCAAGCGCCGCTTCCCGTGGATCAGCTACGGCGACCTGTGGACGCTCGCGGGATGCGCCGCGCTCGAAGGCATGGGAGGTGAGTGGTGCTCCTGACACACACAGTCTAATACGCCATCAAAGGCATCCGACCGACTGTAAAATCGACCGCACACACACACACACACACATACACACTCTGCTGCTGCTGCGATCGAGGGCATGGGCAGTCAGTGCTGTGGTCGATTTGAAAGTCCGCCGGACGCCCATCTCGGCGTATGCTGTGTGCACGTGCTATGACACCCGTCTTGGCGTATGCTGTGTGGGTGCATGCACTTTGCATGGGCTGCAACAAACACCCTCGCGGCAGTGCGTGTCCTATGACCTCAACCCCACCCGTCCTTGTTTTCGTGTGTCGGCTCTGCTGCCCACCCGGCAGGCGCTGTGCACGTGCAATCACACCGTGTCGTTCCTCCCACCCCACTTGACGACTCGCACCACCTGCACACACACGCACGCACGCTCCACCCCACCCAGACCCGCACTGCTGCCACGCCATTGCTGCCATACCCCGTCATCCCGTGGCACCCCGGCTGCTCCGACACACACACATCCCTGGCACACCCCTCTCGCGCGCGCAAACACTCACTGCCGTCGCCACAGGCCCCGAGATCCAGGGGCACCCCGGCAGTACTGACGCCGCAGGCAGCAGCACGTGCCCCTCCCCCCCTCCTCGCACACACACACAAACACACACGCACGTGCACACACGTGCACACACACACACAGTCGCTACCGTTGCTTCAGGCCCCGAGATCAAGTGGCGCCCCGGCAGCACTGACGCCGCAGGCAGCAGCGCGTGCCCCTCCCCCCCTCCTCGCACAAACACACACACACACACGCACACACACACACACACGTGCACACACACACACACTCGCTGCCGTTGCTTCAGGCCCCGAGATCAAGTGGCGCCCCGGCAGCACTGACACCGCAGGCAGCAGCACGTGCCCCTCCCCCCTCCTTACACACATACACACATACACACACACACGTGCACACACACACACACACACACTCGCTGCCATCGCCGCAGGCCCCGAGATCCAGGCGCGCGCCCCGGCAGCGCTGACGCCGCAGGCAGAAGCGCGTGCCCCTCCCCCCCTCCTCGCACGCACACACACACACACGCACGTGCACACACACTCGCTACCGTTGCTTCAGGCCCCGAGATCAAGTGGCGCCCCGGCAGCGCTGACGCCGCAGGCAGAAGCGCGTGCCCCTCCTCGCACACACACACACACACACGCACGTGCACACACACTCGCTACCGTTGCTTCAGGCCCCGAGATCAAGTGGCGCCCCGGCCGCGTCGACGCCGCAGACGAGACTGCGTGCACGCCCGACGGCCGCCTGCCTGACGCGACGAAGGGCGCACCGCACATCCGCGACGTGTTTGGACGCATGGGGTTCAGCGATCGCGAGATCGTGGCGCTGTCCGGTGGGTGGCTATCTGGCTTGCTGGTGGGTCGTTTGGTCGCATCGCGCATGCATGGCGCGACGTGTTTGGGCGCATGGGGTTGATCGACCGCGAGAGGGTGGCGCTATCCGGTGGGTGGCATGGGCGGCAATCTGACCTGGTACGTTGTTTGCTCGATGGGTCGCATGGCGCATGTGGGTGCATGCATGGGCACGTGCGCGGCATCTTCGGGTGCATGGGTTTCAGCGATCGCGAGGTTGCCGCTCTGTCCTGTGGGTGATATTGTCATCCGGGTTGGATGGGCTCGTGCGCGTGTAGTGGGTGCATGTGCTTTGCATGGGCTGCAGCAAACACCCTCGCGGCGGTGCGCGTCCTACAACCACAACCCCATCCGTCCTTGTTTTTCCTTGCCGGCGCTGCTGCCTGGCAGGCGCTGTGCATGGTATGGGTCGCATGCGTGCGGGGGGCGTCTCCTGAATGGTTGTGTGCCGCACTATGCATGCGACCATACACGCGTGTGGCCGCACAGTGTCGCATGTGTGGTCGTACAGGGTGTGCGTCGCCCACACCGGTCGCCACGCTGACGCCCCTCTTGTGCGGTGCCGCTCTGCTGCCCATCCGCAGGCGCGCATGCACTCGGCCGCTGCCACACCGACCGCTCCGGCTTCTCCGGCCCGTGGACGAAGTGAGTTGTTGGCGCGGCCTGCGTGTGTGTGCGTGTGTGTGTGTGTGCTGGGGAAGAGGGGGGACGTGAGCAGCACACGGACAGACACACCCCTCTTGACACTGATTGCTCCGGCTTTTCCGGCCCGTGGACCAAGTGAGTTGTTGGCACGGCCGCTGCGTGCATGTGTGCGTGTGTGTGTGTGTGTTGTGCGTGTGTGTTGTGCGTGTGTGTGCTGTGGAAGAGGGGGGACATGAGCAGCACACGGACAGAGACACCCCTCCGGAGGGCCCTCCTGACCCTGATCGCTCCGGCTTTTTCCGGCCCGTGAACCAAGTGAGTGGCTGGCACGGCCTGCGTGTGCGTGTATGTTGTGGGTGGGTGGGTGGGTGCTGGGGAAGAGGGAGGGCAAGCATCACACGGCCTGCGTGTGCGTGCGTGTTGTGGGTGGGTGGGTGCCTGGGGAAGAGGGGGCGGCAAGCATCACGCGGACAGACACCCCCCTCCCACTTTCGTCATACTCGGCCACCCCCACCCCCTAGCACCGCACTAGTGCCACTGCCAACACCGCCACCCCTGCCACCGCCACTGCCACTGCCACGACCACCACCATCACCACCGAACACCACTCCCACTCCCACCACCACCGCAAACTCTCCCACCTCTTCCACTCGTGCCGCAGCGCGCCCACCACGTTCTCCAACCTCTACTTTACCGAGCTCATGACCACCAAGTGGACGAAGAAGAAGTGGGCGGGCCCGCTGCAGTACGAGGACCCGACTGGCACGCTCATGGTGGGTTTGTATTTTTAGGGTTTTAGGGTGAGAATGCAAGTGTGCTCCTTAAGGAACACCTGGGTGTGATTGTATGGATGGTGGGCTGGGCCGCTGCAGTACGAGGACCTGACTGGCACGTCTCATGGTGGGTGGGTGGTGCTTTATCGTACGCCGCCCCGCAATCCTGCCCTGATTGACGCCTGCCACGTCCGCTCACCCGTTGTTTCTCACCTCCCGTACCCGCGTGCACTGCCCTTCAATCACCCGCGCAGATGCTGCCCTCGTCCGTGTCACACCTCAACTCCCCTCACCCACCCACCCACCCACAACCACCCCGCGCAGATGCTGCCCACCGACATGTCGCTGATCTGGGACAGCAAGTTCAAGAAGGTCGTCAAGGAGTACGCGGACAACGAGGAGTTGTTTTTCAAGGACTTTGCCGCCGCGTTCGGCAAGCTCATCGAGCTCGGCGTGAAGTTCCCTGCCACCGCCTGATCAGGCCGGGCCACATGTACATTGCGCGACCGACGTCCACGGTCCGTCGCACGCGAGCCGCGCCGCTGGGCCGTGCGCCAGCGAGTGCCTCTTGTCTCACGTAGCTTGAGTTGTCGATTCGATAGTCGCGAGCCGCACCCCTTCTGTAGCCCCCTCTCCGACTCCTTTACTCGGCGCTTGTTCTCATATAGCCACTTTTCAAGAAGACGATGTTATCTAGTGCTGCTGCTGGGACTCTGATGTAGCAATATGTATCTGGGACACAGAGTCGGCTTGCTCAGAATGCTGCCAGCGTGGTCACCATCACGGCCGTCGGCGCTATCCCTCCACTGGTTCAGCTGCTGGGGCCTGGCTCGACAGCCGCCGTGCAGACGAATGCAGCAGGGGTACTGGAGGAGCACGCTAAAAAGACCGACTTTGCAGTCAGCATTGAGCACTGCTGCCGGTGCCATTTCCCCATTGGTTCTGCTGCTGCAGCACAGCTCTTCATCTGGCGTGCAGTGCATGGCAGCAGGCGCACTGTCATGCCTCGCTTAGAACGCCGACATTGTGGCCGCCATTGCCGCTTTCGATCCCGTCCCTGCACTGATGGAGCTGCAGGGGCCTGGCTCACCGCCTCATGTGCAGAATATGCGTTCAAAGCGCTTGGTGCCGGCAATGCCACTGCCACAGCCAGTGAAAACGTGGGGAGATTTTCAGGGCGCTCGGCCTCGACTGACGAGCCGCTGCGAGAGAAGGCAGTGAAACTCGAACAATGTCTTTGAAGCATATTACACGCACGCACACATGAATATTGCTAAAAAAACTTCTGTTGTGCCTGGTATACTGCGTAGCTCTGTAGCTCTTGCCGCAGGCGTTGTTAAAAGTTGTTGTTAAAAGTTCAGCTGTCACCACAACTACTGAGTTGCCTTTGTAGGCGTCGGCGCATGGTGTTGCCCCAAACCCATCCTGCTAATCTCGTCACGCAGGCCTGCGAGGTCGCCCGGCCGCATGTGCGTCGCGATAGACACAAAGTCGTCGGCAGAGGGCAGGCCCACGACTGAGGCGACAATCGAGAGCGACGCGCGCCGCATGCCGCGCACTCGGCTCGCGAGCGCCTGGCAGCCTTCCTCGCTCGGCGTGATGACGTCCTGGGGTGAGGCGACGACGGGTGGAGCGTTAGGGGGAGGAGCGGTGGGGAGGGAGGGAGGAGGAGGAGCAGGCAGCTGCAGTCATGAACACACACAAGGTCTCTCAGCAGCTGCTGCACTTCCTTCTGCGCCCTCTGCCCCCCAACCGCCACTAAAGGCACCGCGTCCTTACTGGCGGGGGGGGGGGGGGGCTTCATTTTTATGCGTCTGTGGTAGGCTGGCGCTTGCGCGGCCTCGCGGGCTCTCATAGTAGTGCCCATAACTATAGAACTCACGCCCCGGGGTCGTCCGAGCTGCAGCAGCTGCGCCTCCTTTCTGTACCCCCACCCCCTCACAACCAGGGCCCTCTCACCACCGCGCTCATAGTGGCGTGCGTGCGTGTGTGTGTGTGTGTGTGTGTGTGTGTGTGTAGGGAAGGAGGGGTGCCTCCTCCTTCTGTGATAGGCTGGCCCGCCCAAACACACCTGCGCCAGGGTTTTCCTCAGCTGTAGCTGCTGAGCCTCCTTTTGCCCCCTTCTCACCCTTCAACCCCCACCCCCTCACAACCAGGGCCCACCTGTGCCCTCTGCCCCTACCCTCCTCGCATTCAGGGCCCTGCCCAAGACCACCATGCCCGTCCAAACGCACCTGAGCGAGGATGTCCCTCAGCAGCTGTTGTGCCTCCTTTTGCACCGCCTCTCCGGCGCCCCCCGCCATCCCCGCCACGCGCTGCGCCGCCATCGCCTCCGCCTTCTCAAGCGCGTCGTAGTACCTGTGCGGAGGCATCATGTGTGTGCGTGTGTGTGTGTGTGTATGTATGTGTGTGTGCGTGCGTGTGCGTGTGTGACGCCGCCACCGCCACGGCCTTCTCGAGTGCGTCGTAGTACCTGCGTGTGTGTGTGTGTGTGCATGTGTGTGTGCGTGTGTGATGCCGCCATCGCCTCTGCCTTCTCAAGCGCGTCGTAGTACCTGTGCGGTGGCATCATGTGTGTGTGTGTGTGTGTGTGCGTGCATGTATGTGAGTGTGCGTGTGTGCGTGTGTTTGACGCCGCCATCTCCCCGGCCTTCTCAAGCGCGTCGTAGTACCTGCGTGTGTGTGTGCGTGTGTTGTGTGTGTGCGTGCGTGCGTGTGCGTGTGTTGTGTGTGTGTGTGTGCGTGCGTACGTGTGCGTGTGTGTGTGACTCCGCCATCGCCTTGGCCTTCTCAAGCGCGTTGTAGTACCTGCGCGTGTGTGTGCGTGTGTTGTGTGTGCGTGTGTGCGTGTGCGTGTGTGTGTGTGTGTGACGCCGCTATCGCCTCGGCCTTCTCAAGCGCATTGTTGTACATGCGTGTGTGTGTGTGTGTGTGTGCATGTGTGCGTGCGTGTCTCTGTGTGTGTGTCTGTATGTGTGTGTCTGTGTGTGTATGTGTGTGTGTATGTGTGTGAGTTTGTGAGTGTGTCTGTGTGCGTGTGTAGTTGATCGCCTGGTCAAACTCCAACGGGCAGACACCTTTTGCACATCGCATGCCAGTGAAGAGGGGTACCAGGGTTAACATGTACACACCCGGAGGTCCCCAAGGCGAGACTAGAAGCCTAGGGGGGCTTTACTAGAGCCCACGGGGCCGTGCAGGCACCAGCCCACCAATGTGAATGTCAGGAGAACTGACAGTGGCAAGTACATTTTCAAAGCTGTATGCTCAAGTTCGGATCTATTTTGGAGGCGTCGCTCTCCTATTTGCTCCAGGACTACACGTTGGCAGGCAGCCGGCTGGTGGCTACCGCCCCTCAGGAGTGATTGTTACGGCCAGAACTGGCTCTAGGCCTGCGGTGGTACTAAGAGGCCTGCGGTGGTACTAGGAGGCCTGCGGCGGTACTAGGAACTGAAGATAGTATTTGCTGAAAAACTGACTGTTACTGTTACCGTCAGCCGACTGATACTAATGCTGTCGCCGTCCAAGTGCAAGAGCGCACGCGGCGAACGGGCGGCGCTCGATGGGCCCCGTTGGCGTGCGAGGCAGGCAGGGAGTGGTGGGCCTGCCAGCGTCATGCCTGCTTCCTCTGGACACCATCGTCCTGTTGAAGTGAGGTGAGGCTGATAAACCATCCTGATAAACCATCCTGATAAAACCATCCTGATCAACCATCCTGATAAAACCATCCATCTGGACACCATCGTCCTGTTGAAGTGAGGTGAGGCTGATAAACCATCCTGATGGAACCATCCTGATAAAACCATCCTGATAAATCATCCTGATAAAACCATCCATCTGGACACCATCGTCCTGTTGAAGTGAGGTGAGGCTGATAAACCATCCTGATAAAACCATCCTGATAAAACCATCCTGATCAACCATCCTGATAAAACCATCCATCTGGACACAATCGTCCTGTTGAAGTGAGGTGAGGCTGATAAACCATCCTGATAAAAAAAAACCATCCTGATGAAACCATCCTGATAAACCATCCTGATAAAACCATCCACTTGGACACCATCGTCCTGTTGAAGTGAGGTGAGGCTGATAAACCATCCTGATAAACCATCCTGATAAAACCATCTTGATAAACCATCCTGATAACCCATCCTGGTAAAACCATCCTGATAACCCATCCTGATAAACAATCCTGATAAACCATCCTGATAGAACATCCTGATAAAACCATCCTGATAAACCATCCTGATAAAACCATCCATCTGTACACCATCGTCCTGTTGAAGTGAGGTGAAGCTGATGAACCATCCTGATAATACCATCCTGATAAGCCATCGTGATAACCCATCCTGATCGACCATCCTGATAAAACCATCCATCTGGACACCATCGTCTTGTTGAAGTGAAGTGAGGCTGATAAACCATCCTGATAAAACCATCCTGATAAAGCCATCCTGATAAAACCATCCTGATAAAACCATCCATCTGGACACAATCGTCCTGTTGAAGTGAAGTGAGGCTGATGAACCATCCTGATGAACCATCCTGAAAACCATTCTGATAAACCATCCTGATAAACCAGCCTCACTTCACCTCACTTCAACAGGACGATGGTGTCCTGAGGAAGCACCTCAACTCGACACTTCCCCCCACCCCACAGCGTGTCCCACCAGAGAGAGATCCCTGGCCGGACGGCGCTTGGATCCAGTCTAGGCAGGCTCTCTGGATGATGGATCTTACAGTCGTGTGTGACACACCTTTTAAAGCCCCCCCTTCCTGGTTACTTCGAGATAGTAGAGCCTCCTGGTGGAGTCTCCTAGTAGAGCCCCCCTAGACTTCTAGCCTGGGCCTTAACCACGCTCCGGGGTCCTCCGGGCGCGTACATGTAGCAGCGGTCAAACCTACCAGAGCGTGAAGGAGTGTCGTGGCGCGTACGCGGGGCGCACCTGCGTGCAGCAGGAGGTGCAGCACGCTCGTTGGGTAGGTGGGAGGGAGGGTGGGTGGATGCCATGCATGCAGCAGCAGGTGCAGCACGTTCGTTGGGTGGGTGGGAGGGAGGGTGGGTGGATGGCATGCGTGCAGCAGCAGGTGCAGCACGCTCGTTGGGTAGGTGGGAGGGAGGGTGGGTGGATGCCATGCATGCAGCAGCAGGTGCAGCACGTTCGTTGGGTGGGTGGGAGGGAGGGTGGGTGGATGGCATGCGTGCAGCAGCAGGTGCAGCACACTCGGTGGGAGGGTGGGTGGATGCCAAGGGGGAGGAGCAGGGGCAGGGGAAAGCGGCCCCCTCCCTGCCCCACCACCTGTCGCCAATTCTCCGCTGAAGAGTCCGCCGCCTGCCCAAGCCCCCCCCCCTCCTGCCTTGCACATGTCTCGTACAACAGCTCTAAGGGTTGTTGAAGCCCTCGGAGAGGGGCGTTAGAGACTGTGAATATCAGAAGCCCCGCCTCGCTCTTGGTTGTCCTCTCCGTCCAATGCTTGGCATACGAGAGGCCCATACGTGCGCGTCCATGCGTGTGGGGATTCCACACCCTTCACGAAGAGCATCCTGAGAAACTCGGATCAGGGTAAGGTTTGTCAAAGGTGTGCAACCTGGTGTGCAACCGTCCCAACCGCCCCAACCATCCCAACCGCCCCAACTGCCCCTGTACACTAACAGTAACATCGGCTTCCCCGCGAAGACTTCCATGCCCAACTGCCCAACTGCCCAACTGCGCAACCGCCCCAACCGCCCCAACTGCCCCTGCACACCTGCACCCAATACCCCAGCACCCACGGCACAACCCCCCCACACACCCCCACCCCCGCAAGCTCCCTTCCCCCACACAAGCTCCCTTCCCCACCCAAGCTCCTCCACCCAAGATCCCTTGCACCAAAGCCCCTTCCCTCCTAAGCAAGAACACACACACACACACACACCTCGTGCGCGAATTCTTTGAACCAGATCGCGAGTCGGCCCCCAAGCTCCCTTCCCCACCAAGCACGTACACCCACCTACACGCACCCACCCACACGCATGCACCCACGCACCCACCCACCCACACCCACCCACAAGCACCTCGCGCACGACCATTTTCGAACAGAAGAACGCGAGTCATCCCCCGAGCTCCAATCCCCCCCAAGCACGCACACACACACACACACACACACACACACATCTCGTGCGCGACCACCTTCGACCAGAAGAACGCGAGCCGTCCCCCGACCTCCAATCCCACCAAGCAAGCAAGCACACACACACACACACACACACCTCGTGTGCAACCACCTTCGACCAGAAGAACGCGAGTCGTCCCCCCAGTGGCAGTACGTCCACCGGGGGCTTGCCTTCTACAAACAGGCGCAGGCAGCCGCCCAGGGTGGGAGTCCAGTCCTGAGCACACGTAAATAGACGCAACAGGGGCGGAGGTTTGAGTAGGGGGGGGGGGGGTAGGTGGCGCAAGCCGCAGCTGAGTGTCACAGAACAGGCGCAGGCAGCCGCCCAGCGCGGGTTTCCAGTCCTGAGCACACGCACGCAAACACAGAAGGGGCGGAAGTTTGATTAGGGGGTGGGGTGGGGTGGGGTGGGGTAGATGGCCGCAGCCGCAGCTAAGTGTCCATAGAGCAGGCGCAGGCAGCCGCCCAGCGCGGGCGTGTACTCCTGTGCACATGCACACACACGCATACACAAACGCAGAAGGGGCGGAGGTTTGAGTAAGGGGGGGGCTGGGGTAGATGGCCGCAGCCGCAGCTGGGTGTCTGCAGAACAGGCGCAGGCAGCCGCCCAGCGCGGGCGTCCAGTCCTGAGCACATGCGCGCGAATTCACACAAACGCAGAGGAGGTGGAGGTTTGAGTAGGGGGGTGGGGAGGTAGATGACCGCAGCCACAGCTGAGTGTCCACGTAATATGTGCAGGCAGCCACCCAGCGCGGGCGTCCAGTCCTGAGCACACACACACAAACGCAGAAGGGGCGGAGGTTTGAGTGGGGAAGGGGAGGGTAGATGGCCGCAGCCGCAGCTGAGTGTCTGCAGAACAGGCGCAGGCAGCCGCCCAGCGCGCGACCACTCCTGAGCACATGCGTGCAAATGCACACAAACGCAGAGGGGGCGGAGGTTTGAGTCGGGGGGGGGGGGGGGGGGGGGGGGGTAGATGGCCATAGCCGCAGCTGGGTGTCCGCAGAACAGGCGCGGGCAGCCACCCAGCGCGGGCGTCCAGTCCTGAGCACACATGCACACACACACATGCACGCACACACACACGCACAAATGAGGCTGATGTTTGTGTGTGTGTGTACATGGGCGCACAAACAAAACAGGCGCTGGCAGACGCACAGCACCAGCGTCTAGTCCTGCGCACACACACACACGAGCACACACGCACACACAAACGCATGCGCACATGCACAGAAAGGGCAGATATTTGTGTTGGGTGTGTGTAAAAGATGGGCGCACGCACGCCCAGCCCTCTTCAAAACAGGCGCAGGCAACCGCCTAGCGCGGGCGTCCAGTCCTGCGCACACGCACACACACATATACACACACGCACACACACGCACAAGAGGCGGATGGTTCGTTACACACACAAAAGCAGGCGCAGCCGCCCATCGCGGGCATCCAGTCTTGTGCACACACACACACACACACACACACGCACACACAAGAGGCAGATGGTTTAATACACCCACAAAAACAGGCGCAGCCGCCCAGCGCGGGCGTTAAGTCCTGTGCATATGCACAGACAGGGCCGATTTGTCTATGTCTTGTAGGGATCGGAGACAAAGATGGGCTCACCCACACACACGCAGCTGGCCGCGTGGCAGGGGCATGGGGGTGCCCCACACAGTGATTCCCCCCGCAAGCCCACCGCAAGCCATATACCGCTCGGGGCCGGATTTCACAGTTCTCAGAAAACCACCCCACACTTGGTGAAAGAGGGCGTGACGGGTGCGCGCTGGAACGCTCTCGTCGAGAGCAGCACGACGGCGTGCCTTGCGTGAACACCTGCTGTGTATTGCGCCTGGTTTGAGCAGTCAAAGTTGCTTGAGCCGGGAAACAAATCATTACCAAAATCCTTCCCAGGGGACACTGGTAACACAGGCGGCGCCAGCGTGTTGCCTCACCCCAGAATGCCACACCCACACAAGCGTGTGTATGCGTGTGTGTGTGGTCGATTTTACAGTACGTCGGACGCCTTTGATGGCGTGCGGGTGCTTGTGAGTGTGTGTGTGTGCGTGTGTGTTATGAGGTTATTCACTCTCTTGTTGGCGCACGGTTGGTCACCCGCCTCCAAACGGAATCCCCCTTATGATGACCAGAAGCAGCCTTTCTAGGACTGCCGTTCAGACTTATCTGTAACGACATCGCTCTCTCTTTCTGTGGGTGGCGCTACTGTGGGCTACTTTTGTAGCTTGACCTTTTAGTGGGCCTTGTGCCTGCTGTCTGATCGTCCCGCTGGAACTTTGGAACTGATTGTGACCGCCGGCAGTGGATGTGTAACACTACTCTCCCCCCTCTCTCTCCCTCTCTCTCTCTCTTTCTCTCTCTCTCTCTTTGTGTGCGTGCGTGTGTGCATGCGCGCAGGTGTCCCACACCTTGTTGAGGTAGCAGAGGCACGTGAGGCGGCGCCCGTCGTTTGCGCTGTTGTCGATATGGCGAGCAAAGCGTGAGCCGGCACCTGCGGCATGTTGAGTGCCGCTGAGTCAACACTGACTCTTGTCTGTGAAATCTGTGCAGAAGCTGTCGCTGGCGCTGTTGTCGATATGGCGAGCAAAGCGTGAGCCAGCACCTGCGGCACGTGCATTATTATACTGCCAATTCAGCCCTCGTGTGCACGCGCGTGCGCAGACGCCTATCTATTGCAGTCCATATGACTGGCGTACGACCTTTGTTTGCGCTGTTGTCGATGTGGCGAGCAACGCGGGAGCCGGCGCCTGCATTTGCCGCGTGTGCAGTGTCGCCGAGCCACCCACAGTTATAGTCCTTGCAGAAGCCCATCTGTTAAAGTCAGTTTGACTTTTGTTCGCGCTGTCGTCGATGTGGCAAGCGCAAAGCATGAGTCGGCGCCTGTTTTGCCAAACAGGGGCTATATTCATTACTAGCCACCCGCAAGTGACTCATCAAGTGACCCAACCCATAAACTCAATCAACTTTCTTACCTAACCGAACTCCTCACCCGGGAAGATTGCCCACATTGCATCGCTGCACCCCCGCCCTCCTCCACACTCACACTCCACACTCCTTCAAGCCCAGGGTCGATTTATTACTTACACCTTCAAGTGTCTTAATCAACTCCCCTTACCGAATCTACCCACCCATCATCGCATCGCTGCGCCTGCCCTTCTCCGTCCTTACACTCCTCCAACCCCAGGGGCTGTTGATGGCGCAAACCTTTAGGGGTTGACTAAATGTTGACTAAAACCTTAGGGTTTGACTCAACCCATCAACACTGGAGTTGGCCATGGGTTAGGGGAACCTAGACAGTAACCAAACTCCTCCTCACCTGGGTAGATTGCCAGCATCGCGTCACTGCGCCCGCCCTCCTCCAGGCCCCGTAGGTCGCTCACATACGTAGGGAGCGTGCGCATGAGCAGCTCGTCCACTGAGTGGACCACCTGTGTTGTTTGTTAGTTTGTTAGTTAGTTTGTTAGTTTGTCTGTCTATCTGTCTGTTTGTCTGTTTGTTTGTTTGTTAATAAGTATGGGTCTCTCACGCATGTACGGAGCGTGCACATGTGAAGCTCGTCGACCAACCTCGCAAACATGGGAGTGGTTGGATATCTTTGACGAACGACGTCGCCAACAGAGCCTCCTCCATCCCTCCCTCCCTCCACACCCTCTCTGCACATGCATCCACCCGCCCTCATCCCCACCCCCGCACACACACACACACACACACACACACACACACACACATGGTGCAGCATCGCAAAGCTGCACTTGCGCTGGCGCCCATCCTTTACGAACAGCGCTGGTCGACATCAGAGCCTCCCTCCCTCCCTCCCTCCCTCCCTCCCTCCCTCCCCCACCACACCCTCCCACCAGACCCCCACATACACACACCTGTGCAGCGTTGCGAAACTGAAATTTCCCTCCCCCTCATCCCCGCCCCAACACACACCTGGTGCAACGTTGCAAAGCTGCACTTGCGCTGGCGGCCGTCCTTGATGAACGACGTCGCCGACAGGGCCTCTTCATCCAGCCACAGCACCTTGTCCCCTCGGACGTCGTTCACAGCCACCTGTGAATATAACAGCAGCAGCAGAGTGGGTTCCAGCAGCAGCAGCAGCAGCAACAACAGCTGCAGCAGCAGCAGAGTGGATGCTTAAGCAGCCTCCTCGTTCAGCCACAGCACCTTGTCCCCTCGCACGCCGTTCACAGCGACCTGCGGATTGTATAACAGCAGCAGCAGAGTGGGTTTCAGACGCCCAGTTTTTTTTCTTGTTCTTGAGTGGCGTGTGGGTGCCCAAGCAGCCTCCTCGTCCAGCCACAACACCTTGTCCCCTCGATCGTCATTCACAGCCACCTGCGAATATCACAGCAGTAAAAATGATTTTGTTTAGGGTTAAGGGGTGAGAGTTAGCTTGTTTAGGGTTTAGGGTTAGGGCCATGGGTCAAATCCCAAAGAATCAAGTGCTGGACTTTGTACTTGAGAGGGGTGCCACAGCAGCCGCCTCAGAAGTCGAGCCACAGCACCTTGTCCCCTCACACGTCGTTCCAAGACACCTGTGAATATGATGGGGTTCAAAAACCATTGAAGTGATGGGGTTTCTTCACGAGAGGGGTAGGCGCCCAAGCAGCCTCCTGGTCGAGCCACGGCACCGTGTCTCCTCGCACGTTGTGCACAGCGACCTGTGCATATACAATACAATAACAGCAGTGCACATAAGCACATAAGAAGCGAATGGGTTTTAATAAAAGCCCAAATACATATTCGCCGTTGTTCCTGAGAGGGGTGCCCAGGCAGCCTCCTCAGAAGTCCGGCCACGGCACCGTGTCTCCTCGCACGTTTTGCGACCTATGCATGCAACAGCAGTGTGGTGTTCAAAACCTAGTCCAATTGCGTATGGGTTCTGGTCTTGAGAGGGGTCATCCACAGAACCTTGTCCCATCAGACGCACGCACGCACCCACGCGTGCACGCACGCACGCACGCACACCCACGCACACCCACGCACATGCACACACATGCACGCACATGCACACACACACACACGCACACACGCACACACGCACACACGCACACACACACACACACACACATACACACACACACACACACCTCACCTCTGCACCCGCGTCCGCCTGCTTGCCCACCCAGATCTGTCCCGGCGTGTAGTGCGTCTCCATGACCTGTGTGCGCGTATGTGTGTGTGTGAGTGGTCAATTTTACAGTCCATCAGACGCCTTTGATGGCGTGTGTGTGCGCGCGTGAGTGTGTGTGTGTGTCGAGGTTGTTCAGCCTCTTGATGGCGCACGGTTAGTCTCCCGCCTTCAAACGTAATCCCCGCAATTGATGACTAGAAACAGTTATCTAGGTCTGCCGTGCAGAGTTATCTGTTACGGTCTCTCTCTGTGTGTGTGTATGTGTGTGTGTGTGTCATAGCGACGAGTGGTCTCCCGCTATTGACAGACGCCCTTTCGCCAACCTCTGGAAAGATATCGCCGTTATCTTTGTAACGATCTGGAATGGAATGGAATGTGTGTGTGTGTGCGTCTCCTCCGGGCGCCATCACCTGCGGACGGCCTGCCCGCGGGCGCCCTTGCAAGGGGGTGCGCAAACACATCACCACCCTTTGTCCCGGCCGCGGACACAGGGTGATATGCACGTCGCACGGTGCACGGTTTTTGCATGTGGTGGTGGTGGTGGAGCGGATCAGGCAGCACGGTCCCCGAGTTGGGATGTCAAGACAACATCAGGCCGAGTGTGTGTGTGTGTGTTTTGCACATCAGGCAGCATGGGAGACACTTCCCCAGTTATGATGGCAAGGCAACAGCAGGCCGCCCGCCCGTGTGAGCATGCATGTGTGTGTGTGTGTGTGTGGTGCACATCAGGCAGCATGGGTGGCACTCCCCCAGTTATGATGGCAACAGCAGCCTGCCCGTGTGCATGCGCCTGCATGCGCGCACCTTGACCTCCCCTCGGCATGCGTCAACCGCGCCCTGCGTGTGTGTGTGTGGTGTGGGGGGGGGGGGGGGGGGGTCACAGCGATTGCATAACGAGGGCTTGGCGGCGTTCCTACAGGAGATGCGAAGAATGCATTGGCATCGAGGCAGTCTGTCGGGTGGGTCCGCCAGCAGGGTGGGCCAGGCGATGCCAGGCACATACGAGCCATGTATGCAGGCGGAAGACGGAGAGCGCCTGGGCCGGGCCACTGCGTATACATCGCGGAGCGTACGCTTCAACACACGGGGTGCGATATGACGGGCCCCAGGGTTGGCCAGTGCTGGCGGTGCAAACGCAGTCACACGCACGACCTCGCTGCTGTAACTCGGGCACCCAATGGATACCTGCGGGATGATGTCGCTCTGCACGTCGCACGTCGCACACACACACACACACACACACACACACACACAGCAGCAGCAGCAGCAGCAGCAGCACACCTGCGGGATGAAGTCGTCGCACACGGCCCAGCCGTTGGTTTTGAGGCTGGTGCCAAGTTTGGACAGGATGACCTCCGCTTTTTGGCGCGCCTCACGCTTGACCTGCGGGCGCACCGTTTGATTTGAAAGTTAGAGAGGGGGCAGGAGGAGAGAGGGGGTGAGGAGGAGAGGGGGGGGGAGACACACATAGAGGCAGATTGAGAGAGACACAGAGAGAGAGACAGAGAGAGAGACAGCACAGCTTCTGCCTTACGCCGCGCCTCGCGCTTCACCTGCGGCATCGATCACAATTTGCATGAGAGATGAAGAGGGGAAGAGAGGAAGAGGGGGAGAGGGAGAGAGGGTGCAGAGAGAGAGAGAGGGAGAGAGAGGGGCGCAGAGAGAGAGACAGCTCCTTTGGACGCGCCTCGCGCTTGACCCGCAGCATCACAGCATCAGTGGGAGCACGCCAGTTGAGAAAGAGAGGAAGAGGAAGAGAGGGGAGAGAGGGGAGAGAGGGGAGAGAGGGTAAAGAAGAGGGGGAGAAGAAGTGTTAGTGAGAGAGGGGAGAGATCCGAGAGATCCGCAGGGCGCTCCCGAGCGCCGGCGCAGCGCACCTTGATGAGAATGTCGCGCACGCGCAGCAGCATCGCGGTGCTCACGCGCAGCATGCAGGCGGCCCCTCTTCCCCCTTCCCCCTCTCTCACACACACCGCCTTGCTCATCCACCCACCCCGCCCACCCGCCCCGCCCACCTTCGTGCGCAGGTCCGACACTTGGACGCCGCCCTTGCCCGGGAACGCGATCCCCATCAGCGCCGCGAGCTCGGAGCAATTGATGCTGGGCGCCTTTGCGACCGGCGCACCGGCATCGTCGCTGTCACCATCGGCACCGTGCGACTGAACCGCCGGGCTTGCTGGCGCTGCCTTGCGACCGGAGGCGGCGCCGCTGACGTGAGGCGGAGTGCTGCCGCGGCCGTTGGGCGTCGCCGGAGGCTGCGCGGCGGCCGGCGGTGGCGGCATTAGTGGCGGAGGTGTGGTGCTGGTCGCCGCTGCTGCCGCGTGTGACGTGGCCGCCGCTGCTGGTGTTGCCGCTGCTGGTGTTGCTGCTGCTGCTGCCGCCACCGCTGCTGCTGCTGCTGCTGGTGTTGCTGCTGCTGCCATTGCTGCTGCCATTGCTGCTGCTGCTGCTTGTGACGTGGCCGATGCTGCTGCTGGTGTTGCTGCTGCTGCTGCTACCGCCGCAGGCACAGCTGCAGCCTTGGCGCTGCCGGCTTCAGGGCCGCTGCTGCTAGTGCTGCCGCCACTCGCTGCTGCTGCTGCTGCTGCAGGGGCAGTGCTGCTGCCATCACGCTGCCGCTGCTGCTGCCCGCCCGCCCCTCCCCCCGCCCCCGCTCCTCCGTCCAGGCTCAGCGACATGAGGTAAGCGTCGTCGGCAAACTCCCGAAGCAGCGTGGCGTCGTCAACCTCGGCGTTATCGCCTCCGCCGCTGTGCTCACCGCCGCCAGTACCACCGCCGCCGCTCGTCTGCGCCGCGGCTGCGCCTGGTGCCGCTGCTGCTGCCGACAACGCGCCTGCTGCTGCCCCTCCATGCACCTGCTGCTCCTCAGCCGCATGGACGCATGCAGCAGCGGTGCCGGCAGCAGCAGGCCCTCGGTCAGCAGCGCCTGGTGCCGCTGCTGCTGCCGACAACGCGCCTGCTGCTGCCCCTCCATGCGCCTGCTGCTCCTCGGCCGCATGGACGCATGCAGCAGCGGTGCCGGCAGCAGCAGGCCCTCGGTCAGCAGCGCCTGGTGCCGCTGCTGCTGCCGACAACGCGCCTGCTGCTGCCCCTCCATGCGCCTGCTGCTCCTCGGCCGCATGGACGCATGCAGCAGCGGTGCCGCCAGCAGCAGGCCCTCGGTCAGCAGCGCCTGGTGCAGCTGCTGCTGCCGACGACGCGCATGCTGCTGCCCCTCCATGCGCCTGCTGCTCCTCGGCCCCATGGGCGCATGCTGCAGCGGTGCCGGCAGCAGCAGGCCCTCGGGCACCAGCGGCAGGCGCAGGATGAGGCGCCGCTGGTGCAGTCCCAACCGCTGCAGGCAGGGGTGCCGGCTGCGCCGACACAACCAGCACGCCAGTCTTGGACTTGAACCGCGCCCTGTGCACGTCACATGGGTGGGCGAGTGGGCGTGTGGGGGACACGGTGGTGCGGAGGTGGGGTGCACATCATGCATGCACTCAAGGGAGGCTCAAAGGTGCCATGCGCGCCATGCGTGCCTGCATGTGGCGTCCACGACCTCGCATGGGAAGGGGAAGGATGCCAGCGGCACATCAGGGGCGTCCGCCCTGCTCAGCACCAGCACCCTGTGATCCACCATGTCTGTGATGATGTCAGAGGCGGAGGACACGCCCAGGTCGACCAGAGAGACTCGCACAGAGACCTCCTCAGGTGGTGCGGCATCTGTCTCCGTCATCCTGGAGCAACCAGATGATTGTAGGGCGAACTTCCTCGCTGTAGTGATGTAGACATGAGCTAGGACGCGATCTAAGAGCAACAGGTTCACACTTTTTTGAAGTGGGAGTTGAAGCGCAGACTCGTTGGAACTACGCACCAGCTATCATCATCAATCGGGCCGCCACCAACAACCAAACTCGCACACACACAGCGAGCACAGCCCCCCCACAGATGCAGCTCAACGCAGGCCAGCCGCGCCGGCTGGTCAATGGGCCCTCCGTGCGCACCGACTACCGTCTGCTGGAGTGCAGCGAGGACCTTCTGGCGACCATCATCAGCGAGGGGTGGGGCGAATTTCAAGCGTGCATGGGCTGCATGGGGAGCCCATGCACCCCTGCACCCCTGCTCTGTGTGTCATATGTGCACCATGCATGCACATGTACAATTACAAACCGGTGGTGCAGTGTCGCCCACACGTGAGGCTGCATGGGCGCAGGCACGCGCGCGCACATGCCTTCACTGAACCCCCGCGTATGCACGCACGCACGCACACGCACGCAGCGTGGTCCTCAAGGGTGGCGCGAACGACGAGGCGGTGCTGTGCACGTCGTCCAAGACGTTTGCGGTCAAGGTGGGTGGCAGGGTGGGCTGCGCTGCGCTGCGGATTGCCTCCCCCTCCCCCCCCCCCACACACACACGCCCACCTTTTTATCTCCCCCCCCACACACCCACACCACCATCATGCCCACACACCCACACCCCGGTTTCTCCACCCGTTTGTTCAAATCCCTCCCTTGCTACCCCTCTCCTCCCGTCCAATCACCCCGCCCCCCCCCTCCCCCTTGTTCCTCCACCCAGCTCGTTGAGACAACAAACCTGCAGATGCTCGTGGACCCGAGCGCAGAAGTGACAGGCGCACAGGTGTGTGTGTGGGGGGGGGGGAGGGGGGCAGATGTGTGTGTATGTATGCGCATGGTGTTTGCGTGTCAGTGTCAGACCTGCAAGTGCGCGTGGATCCGAGCGCCGAAGTAGCAGGCGCGCAGGTGCGCACATGCATTTGTGTGTGTGTGTGTGTGTGTGTGTTAGACCTGCAGATGCTTGTGGATCCGAGCGCAGAAGTAGCAGGCGCACAGGTGCGCGCGTGCATGTGTGTGTGTGTGTGTGTGTGTGTGTGTGTGTGTGTGTGTGTGTGCGTGCGTGGTGCTTGCGTGTCAGTGTCAAACCTGCAGATGCTCGTGGACCCCAGCGCCGAAGTAGCAGGCGCGCAGGTGCGCACATGCATGCATGTGTGTGTGTGTGTGTGTCAGACCTGCAGATGCTCGTGGATCCGAGCGCCGAAGTAGCAGGCACGCAGGTGCGGTCGATTTTGCAGTCCATCGGACGCCTGTGATAGCGTGTTTGTCGAGCCGCTCAAGTTTTTTGCGTGTGTGTATGTGTGCCAGGGGTTTCCTTGGGGTCAGTCATCCTTTCGTTTTTTCCGAAGAGGCTTTCCCAGTTTCGTTGGGATTTCGGGCTGCAGCCCGGAGAATCGCGTCAAAAAGTGTGAAATCGACGATTTCACACTTTTCCCTGGAAAATTCGCCTCCGCACGTCGTTTCCCGGACATACCCTACCCCAAACCATCGGGATCGCGCCCTCTGAGCACGCCTTTTTTCGTTTCCCGATCGGGAAGAAAACCCCTGATGTGTGCGTGTGGGTGCGTGGGCCAAACCTGCAGATCTCGTGGCCCCGGGCGCCGAAGCAGCAGGCACTCAGGTGTGCGCGCATGTGAGTGTGGGTGTGGGTCAGTGGTTCTGTTAAGGATCTTGGAAAATGCTGGCTTAACCCGGGCCTCACGCTGATTTCGCCAATCTCAAACCGGACGGAGGCGATTTTCGGCGCGAAAAGTGTGAAAATGTCGATTTTCACACTTTTCGTCGGCATTCGCGAAATCTCAACCACGCGCCCGAATCGGCCAATCTCAACCCGAAAGTGCACTTTGTCGGGTTGCGGGGTGGCTAACGGAAACACTGGTGTGGGTGTGTCATGTGTGCGTGTGTTTGTGCGTGAGTGTGCATTTCATTTTACAGTCCGTCGGATGCCTGTGTTGGCTGATGACACCTCATGTGTGTGCGTATGTTTTGTTGTTTGGGCGCCTGCGCTGCACACCACACGCGGGTGCGCATGCGCTGCTTCCACAGCCGGCAGTGTGCGTGTGCCGAACCAACTGCCGTTGCCGTGTGCTTGCTTGCTTGCCTGCCTACCTGCTTGCTTGCTTGCCTGCCTGCCTGCCTCCTTGCTTGCTTGCCTGCCTGCCTCCTTGCTTGCTTGCTTGCTTCCTGCCGCGCATGTGCAGGGCTTGGACGTCGACAACGACGGGCGCTGCAAGACCCCCCACCCACCCCCCGCTGTCTCCACACTTGTGCTCGCCAAACCAATTCATGCATAGCATATGCATTCAATCACACTACCCCACAATCTTGCTTCCGCGCGCATGTGCAGGGCATGGACGTCGACAACAACGAGCGCTGTGACACCCCCCCCCACCCACCCGCTGTCTCCACACTTTGCGTGCCAAACCAATCCAAGTGCGTTCATTTATATGCATTCAATCACAATGCCCCGCAATCTTGCTTCCGCGCGCATGTGCAGGGCATGGACGTCGACAACAACGGGCGCTGCGAC
>VFSX01000151.1:20000-61682 GCA_016618255.1 Chlamydomonas sp. UWO 241 | reverse complement strand
ACGTGCCAAACCAATCCAAGTGCGTTCATTTATATGCATTCAATCACAATGCTCCACAATCTTGCGTCCGCGCGCATGTGCAGGGCATGGACGTCGACAACGACGGGCGCTGCGAGACCCCCCACCTACCCCCCCGCTGTCTCCACACTTTACGTGCCAAACCAATCCAAGTGCGTTCATTTATATGCATTCAATCACAATGCTCCACAATCTTGCGTCCGCGCGCATGTGCAGGGCATGGACGTCGACAACGACGGGCGCTGCGAGACCCCCCACCTACCCCCCCGCTGTCTCCACACTTTACGTGCTAAACCAATCCAAGTGCGTTCATTTATATGCATTCAATCACAATGCCCCACAACCTTGCGTCCGTGCGCATGTGCAGGGCATGGACGTCGACAACAACGGGCGCTGCGACACCCCCCACCCACCCACCCGCTGTCTCCACACTTTACGTGCCAAACCAATTCATGCATAGTATATGCATTCAATCACACTACCCCACAATCTTGTTTCCGCGCGCATGTGCAGGGCATGGACGTCGACAACAGCGGGCGCTGCGACCCCACCCCCCCACCCCCCCGCTGTCTCCACACTTAACGTGCCAAACCAATCCAAGTGCGTTCATTTATATGCATTCAATCACAATGCTCCACAATCTTGCGTCCGCGCGCATGTGCAGGGCATGGACGTCGACAACGACGGGCGCTGCGAGACCCCCCACCTACCCCCCCGCTGTCTCCACACTTTACGTGCCAAACCAATCCAAGTGCGTTCATTTATATGCATTCAATCACAATGCCCCACAACCTTGCTTCCGCGCGCATGTGCAGGGCATGGACGTCGACAACAACGGGCGCTGCGACCCCCCCCCCCCACCCCCCCGCTGTCTCCACACTTAACGTGCCAAACCAATCCAAGTGCGTTCATTTATATGCATTCAATCACAATGCCCCACAATCTTGCTTCCGCGCGCATGTGCAGGGCATGGTCGTCGACAACGACGGGCGCTGCGAGACCCCCCACCCACCCCCCCGCTGTCTCCACACTTAACGTGCCAAACCAATCCAAGTGCGTTCATTTATATGCATTCAATCACAATGCCCCACAATCTTGCTTCCGCGCGCATGTGCAGGGCATGGACGTCCACAACAACGGGCGCTGCGACACCCCCCACCCACCCACCCGCTATCTCCACACTTTGCGTGCCAAACCAATTCATGCATAGTATATGCATTCAATCACACTACCCCACAATCTTGTTTCCGCGCGCATGTGCAGGGCATGGACGTCGACAACAACGGGCGCTGCGCCCCCACCCCCCCCCCCACCCCGCTGTCTCCACACTTTACGTGCCAAACCAATCCAAGTGCGTTCATTTATATGCATTCAATCACAATGCCCCACAATCTTGCTTCCGCGCGCATGTGCAGGGCATGGACGTCCACAACAACGGGCGCTGCGACACCCCCCACCCACCCACCCGCTATCTCCACACTTTGCGTGCCAAACCAATTCATGCATAGTATATGCATTCAACACACTACCCCACAATCTTGTTTCCGCGCGCATGTGCAGGGCATGGATGTCGACAACACCGGGCGCTGCGACACCCCCCCCACCCCCCCGCTGTCTCCACACTTTACGTGCCAAACCAATCCAAGTGCGTTCATTTATATGCATTCAATCACAATGCTCCACAATCTTGCGTCCGCGCGCATGTGCAGGGCATGGACGTCGACAACGACGGGCGCTGCGAGACCCCCCACCTACCCCCCCGCTGTCTCCACACTTTACGTGCTAAACCAATCCAAGTGCGTTCATTTATATGCATTCAATCACAATGCCCCACAACCTTGCGTCCGTGCGCATGTGCAGGGCATGGACGTCGACAACAACGGGCGCTGCGACACCCCCCACCCACCCACCCGCTGTCTCCACACTTTACGTGCCAAACCAATTCATGCATAGTATATGCATTCAATCACACTACCCCACAATCTTGTTTCCGCGCGCATGTGCAGGGCATGGACGTCGACAACGACGGGCGCTGCGAGACCCCCCCCCCACCCCCCCGCTGTCTCCACACTTTACGTGCCAAACCAATCCAAGTGCGTTCATTTATATGCATTCAATCACAATGCTCCACAATCTTGCGTCCGCGCGCATGTGCAGGGCATGGACGTCGACAACGACGGGCGCTGCGAGACCCCCCACCTACCCCCCCGCTGTCTCCACACTTTACGTGCCAAACCAATCCAAGTGCGTTCATTTATATGCATTCAATCACAATGCCCCACAACCTTGCGTCCGCGCGCATGTGCAGGGCATGGACGTCGACAACAACGGGCGCTGCGACACCCCCCACCCACCCACCCGCTGTCTCCACACTTTACGTGCCAAACCAATTCATGCATAGTATATGCATTCAATCACACTACCCCACAATCTTGTTTCCGCGCGCATGTGCAGGGCATGGACGTCGACAACAACGGGCGCTGCGACACCCCCCACCCACCCACCCGCTGTCTCCACACTTTACGTGCCAAACCAATTCATGCATAGTATATGCATTCAATCACACTACCCCACAATCTTGTTTCCGCGCGCATGTGCAGGGCATGGACGTCGACAACACGGGCGCTGCGACACCCCCCCCACCCCCCCGCTGTCTCCACACTTTACGTGCCAAACCAATCCAAGTGCGTTCATTTATATGCATTCAATCACAATGCTCCACAATCTTGCGTCCGCGCGCATGTGCAGGGCATGGACGTCGACAACGACGGGCGCTGCGAGACCCCCCACCTACCCCCCCGCTGTCTCCACACTTTACGTGCTAAACCAATCCAAGTGCGTTCATTTATATGCATTCAATCACAATGCCCCACAACCTTGCGTCCGCGCGCATGTGCAGGGCATGGACGTCGACAACAACGGGCGCTGCGACACCCCCCACCCACCCACCCGCTGTCTCCACACTTTACGTGCCAAACCAATTCAAGTGCGTTCATTTATATGCATTCAATCACAATGCTCCACAATCTTGCGTCCGCGCGCATGTGCAGGGCATGGACGTCGACAACGACGGGCGCTGCGAGACCCCCCACCTACCCCCCCGCTGTCTCCACACTTTACGTGCCAAACCAATCCAAGTGCGTTCATTTATATGCATTCAATCACAATGCCCCACAACCTTGCGTCCGCGCGCATGTGCAGGGCATGGACGTCGACAACAACGGGCGCTGCGACACCCCCCACCCACCCACCCGCTGTCTCCACACTTTGCGTGCCAAACCAATTCATGCATAGTATATGCATTCAATCACAATAACAATACAATAACACGGGGTTTCCAGCTAAGCAGGCTACTCTTCTACTAGAGACACCCGCCGATACTCCAGCACACTTCAGTGCTAGAGTACCGCCGGCTCCCGGCCGATAGACTACCGCTCCCGCCGGCTAGACTACCCCAAACAGCGGTCTCTGAGAGACATGTCTGGCGAGGAGCATATAGGAGAGGACCTTCCTCAGGGTCACAGTAGTGGCCTTGTGGCCAGTTAAGCCGGCAGAGCCGACTGGAGCTGACTGGAACGGTCCCCGCCTGGCAGTGCACGGCTGTCCAGCTCTCGTTTGCATGGGGTTCAGACGGCGCCCCATGCCTCATGCATGGCCAGGTCCCACCCTCCAGGGGTGCATGGACGACAGAGTTGTCATGGAGGCTGCCTGAAGACCTTCCAACGCCAGTCACCGGCAGATGAGCGACCCCGAGGATGAGCGCGGTGAAAAACGCTGCGATTGGTGAAGCGGATTTACTCTGTGTTGCCTCGGCGGTCGCCACCGCTGAAGCCGTGATGGTAGCCCGCCTCCACGGGCAGCCATCTTGACTAATGTCCAGCATGCATTGACGGGCGCCAGCTCCTCCGCTCGTCGATCAACTCGTCGAGATGCCGCATGGCGTCCTGCATGGGGGGAGGAAAAGGGCCGTCTCCCAGCACGGGCCGCGGCAGCGCCGCGGCTACTCGCCAAGCCATGGCAGCGCCGGGCAACCTGCTCCTGAAGTGTTCCACCGAGGGGCAGTCTAGCAGGAGCCGGGCCAGTCGTATTTTACCCCGCTCGTCAGCGGCACGGAGATCCTCGTCACCAGCAGCGCCGCATCGCTGGGTCCAGGGCTCGGCGACGAGAACGCGCCTCCGTTAATCGAGCCCCCATTCAATCACACTACCCCACAATCTTGTTTCCGCGCGCATGTGCAGGGCATGGACGTCGACAACAACGGGCGCTGCGACCCCACCCCCCCCACCCCCCCGCTGTCTCCACACTTTGCGTGCCAAACCAATCCAAGTGCGTTCATTTATATGCATTCAATCACAATGCCCCACAATCTTGCTTCCGCGCGCATGTGCAGGGCATGGACGTCGACAACGACGGGCGCTGCGAGAACCCCCCCACCCACCCCCCCGCTGTCTCCACACTTTGCGTGCCAAACCAATCCAAATGCGTTCATTTATATGCATTCAATCACAATGCCCCACAATCTTGCTTCCACGTGCATGTGCAGGGCATGGACGTCGACAACGACGGGCACTGAGAGGACACGCCCCCCCCCCCCGCCGCTGACTCCACACTTTTGCGCGCCAAACCAATCCATGCAAGTGCGTCTTTTGGTATATGTATTCAATCACACTACCCTCCATATCGTTTGCCTTCGCGGGGGGGGGGGGCAAAACCACATGTGTTAAATGCGATTGTGGGGGTCGTTTTTCGTCATTTTTCGTCGTTTTGACGCCCAAAATCGCGATTTTCGACGATTTATATTAGAGTGTCAGCTCCGGGGGGGGGGGGGGGGGGGAGCAAAGAACGACACTTCTTCGCAAAGGCAAACCGCACGGACGGTATCTCACAATCTTGGTGCCGCGCATGTGCAGGGCATGGACATCGACAACGACGGGCAGTGCGAGAACACGCCACCGCCGCTGACTCCACAGTTTGCGATGAGCATGCCAGGGCTGCAGACGCAGATTACAAAGGTGTGGGGTGGTCCACACATGCGCACGGCCCACATAATGCATGCACGCGTGTGTGCACACGGGTACGGTCCCACACGTGCGTGCACATGCAAACACCACATGCCAGGGCTGCACACGCAGCTGACAAAGGTGTGGGTGTCAGTCACACATTGTCGGCAAGGTCCACACATGCACGCGTGCGGGAGGGCGGCTACAGTCCCACACATGCACTCAGTTTGCGCTTACCTGGGCTGCAGACGCAGCTGACAAAGCTGTGGGGCGGTCACACGTGTGCACGGGCCAACGCAGGGTCCAACGCAGGGTCCCGCGCAGGGTACGGTCCCACACATGCGCACACGTGCATACGCCGTGTGTGCACACACACCAGCAGCAGCAGCACCACCAACAGCAACAACAGCGCCCTGCCGCCACCGCTAATTTGAAGATCAGATGGCACCCCACACACGCAAACACACACAAACACGCACACACGCGCACACACACGCACACACTCCCCCCCCCTGCCCCACAGATGTCAGAGCGCTCTGCCGCCACCGCGGACGTCGTGATGTGCGCAACCAACGGCGCACACCACACCACATACACACACACACACGCACTCACTCCCCACCCCCTGCCCCACAGATGTCAGAGCGCTCTGCCGCCACCGCGGACGTCGTGGTGTGCGCAACCAACGGCGCACACCACAACACACATGCACACACACACGCACACGCACAGATGTCTGAGCGCTCAGCCGCCACTGCTGACGTCGTGGTGTGCGCAACCAACGGCGCACACCACAACACACACACACACGCACACACACACACACACACACACACACACGCACACACACACACACACACACACAGACGTACTCCCCCCCCCTGTCCAACAGATATCTGAGCGCTCAGCCGCCACCGCGGACATCATGGTGTGCGCAACCAACGGTGCCCCCCACAACACACACACACACACACACACACACACACACACACACACCTGCCCCACAGATGTATGGGCGCTCAGCCGCCGCTGCAGACGTCGTGGTGTGCGCAACCAACGGCGCACACCACAACACACACACACGCACACACACACACACCTGTCCGACAGATGTCTGAGCGCTCAGCCGCCACCGCGGACGTCGTGGTGTGTGCAACCAACGGCGCACACCACAACACACACACACACACACGCACACACACACACACACACACTCCTCCCCCCCTGTCCGAAAGATGTCTGAGCGCTCTGCCGCCACTGCTGACGTCGTGGTGTGTGCAACCAACGGCGCACACCTTGAGCTAGTGGAATGCGCGCCGCGGCTGGAGCAGCTGTATTCGCTCCTGATGCAGGTTAGGGTTTAGAGTCAAGGGATTAGGTTGAAGGTTTAGGTTTGGGATGCGTGTAGGTGTGTGTGTGTGGGGGGGGGGGGTAGGGAGGACATGTACGCCAAGTTGGTGGAGTGCGTGCCGCGGCTGGAGCAGCTGTATTCGCTCCTGATGCAGGTGCTGATGCTGGATGTTACCGCCTCGGTGACTCCTGTCATGTTGCACACAACTTGTGTCGGCGTTTGGCCCGACAAGTAACAATTAACACGGGGTTTCCAGCTAAGCAGGCTACTCTTCTACTATAGACACCCGCCGATACTCCAGCACACTTCAGTACTAGAGTTCCGCCGGCTCCCGCCGGCTAGACTTCCCCAAGCAGCGGTCTCTGAGAGACATGTCTGGAAAGGAGCATATAGGAGAGGACCTTCCTCAGGGTCACAGGGCGTGGCCCCGACACTTAACTGGAACTGGCTGGCTACCTGGTTGGCGTCCGCTGCGCTGTGGGGCATAGATCGTGTTTGTGCGATTTGGATACTATTTTTAGTACCAACCACAAAAGAACCACAAGCATTCAAACAATAGGATCAGACCTCCCACAGCGTGCGCGGCACGCGCGTACACACTGGACTTAGAGAGGGCACTGGGCCTCCAGATCTCACCAATACCACGCTGGTTGTAACAACAAGCATGGGTGCCTCCGCAGTGGGTGTGTGGGTGTGTGTGGGTGTGTGGGTAGGTGTGGGTATGTTTGCGTGGGTGTTGGTGCGTGGGTGTGTGGGGTGGTCGTCTTGCAGTCTGTCTGACGCCTATGGTGGCGTACTACATCTAGGGAGCTGGGGGGGGGGGGCGCCTCCAGTGTGTGGAGTGTGCGCCGTGATTGGAGAAGCTCTGTTTGTATTCGCTCCTGATGCAGGCAGGCGTGGGATGTGTCTGCGCCCCCACGCCCTCCCCCCTTACACGCACACGCACACACACACACACAGCGCCCATACAGCCTGGCCGACGAAGAGGAGGCCGCTGGTTCACACATACACGTGCACACACACACACACACACACACCAGGGGTGTACCCGCCGATCGGATTCCGATGAACAGGGCGCCCGAAGGGCGCAAAACCGATGGTCTCTTGGGGGCGTGATCGGGAAATCCGACAAGTGTGAGGGCCCGGAGGGCCTCGCATCGGCGTCGCCGATGACCACGCAAAGCCGATCGGGGCGTTCGGCTTGGGCTCCCCCCACACTCCGACTTCGACGCAAAAGCACGCAATCCCTCATTTCTGAAGCGTTTCTGCTGTTTGCAATCGCAAAGTGACTCTGGCTCCGCCCCCGGATGCTGTTGGAGGTTAGGTGTGGGTCGGACTTTGGAATGGCCTCTGATGGCCAGGACCCTGCCACCCCATGCAGGCGCGCATGCTGTGGTGCTCTGCATGCATCAATGCATCATGGTACTTTCAATCAGTGTCCATTGTGGTGTTGCATGCATGGTCTGGGTCATGCATGTCCGCGCTGCGGACACGAGCTGTTGCGAGCTGTTTGTCCTCTGGATGTGTGTTTGCTGCTGCTCCCCAACCAAGCTTGCATGAGAGACCGTGTCGCAGCACCAGAATACTGCGGACAGCGGGGGTCCGGGGGCGCAGCCCCCGGAAAAAATGGGCAAGCCGATGAGTCCATGAGGCCCTGTCCTGGCAAGCCGATGAGTCATGGAGGCCCTCTCCTGGAAAACCGATGAGCGGCATGCCCCCGGGTACACCCCTGACACACACACACACACACACATACACACACACGCAGCGCCCGTACCGCCTGGCAGACGAGGAGGCTGACACACACACACACGCACAGTGCCCGTACGGCCTGGAAGAAGCGGAGGAGTCTGACACACTCACACACACACACACTCGCGCGCACACACACAGCGCTCGTACGGCCTGGCAGACGAGCAGGAGGCTGGCACACACACGCTCACACACACACACACACACACAGCGCCCGTACGGCCTTGCCGACGAGGAGGAGGCTGCTGCTTCACGTGCAAGCCAGACAGCGGGGGAAAGTGCGCCGTCGCCGTCGGTTGCGGGGCTCTACACGCTGGAGCAGCTGCTGGCACGGGTGCAAGTGCGTCTGTGTGTAAGGGCGGGGAGGGAGCTGGTGTGTATGTGTGTGTGTGTGTGTTAGGGGGGAGAGAAGCGCTGTTGTGTGTGTGCGTTGGAGGTGAGGGACTCTACGCGCTGGAGGAGCTGCTGGCGCGGGTGCAGGTGTGTGTGTGTGTGTGTGCATGCGTGCGTGCGTGTGTGCATGTGTTAGGGGGCAGGACTTGTTGCACTGGTATTTGTGTGTGTGTGTGTGTGTGTGTGTGTTGGGGGACGGGGGGGCTCTATACTAGTGGGGAGGTGGGCACTGGGTTGCTCGCACATGCGCGCATCCTCACCCCAGGCGCCATTGGGCGCGTGTGGCGCTCGAGAGAAAAGCCAACCGACTCATGTGGTCCATGCTGTCCCCCCAGTCCTGTATTACATGCACACTATACTACCTGGGGTCCATGTTTTCAGGTTGACGCACTTGTTATTTCATCACCCCAACCCGAACCTGAACAACCGCAGGGCAGGCGAGCGCTCAAATCTGAGCTGCACACTGGGCTCACTTGAGATCCCCCAGCCTGCACACAAAGCATGCGCATTTATACAGGGGCAGGCTAGGGGATCAGTGCAGTGTGACCATCAGTGCAGCACGCGCGTTCATTAGGGGGCTTGCGTTGATTGGCGCAGTGTCACTCTGCTGCCACCGGCTGGCGCCTCATGGCCCTTCAACCCTCTCACCGCTGCTCCTCTGCAACCCCTCCTATCTCTGATCCCAGCTGCTAACACGATCCGCGCAGGCGAGCGAGTCCGAGCTGGGATTTCGTCGATGGGCGCGGTGTCGCTCGGCCGCCACTGGCGCCACTCAGCCGTTCAACCCTCCAACTCCTTGCCAACTCCTGCCGCTCGTATCTCGTGTCCCTGCTGTTGACACTAGCGCGAAGTTTCTCCTCTCCTCACATTCTCAGGCGAGCGAGTCTGAGCTGCGCACTGGCCTAGCATCGATGGGCGCCGTGTCGCTCGGCCGTTGCTGGCGCCTCGTTAAGACCACTTACCTCGCACTGTACGACCCTCCCTTTAGAATCCCTGAAACCTCACCACCACCGCCAAACACAGGCAAGCGAGTCTGAGCTGCGCACTGGCCTGTCGTCGATTGGTGCAGTGTCGCCGGCCGCAACTGGCTGGCGCCTCGTGGCCCTTCAACCCTCTCACCGCTGCTCCTCTGCAACCCCTATCTCTGATCCCAGCTGCTAACACGATCCGCGCAGGCGAGCGAGTCCGAGCTGGGATTTGGTCGATGGGTGTGGTGTCGCTCGGCCGCCACTGGCGCCACTCAGCCGCTCAACCCTCCAACTCCTGCCACTCTGATCTCGCCTCCCTGCTGTCCACACTAGCGCTAATTTGCCCCTCTCCTCACAGTATCTGGTGAGCGAGTCTGAGCTGCGCACTGTGGCCTGGCATCGATGGGCGCTGTGTCGCTCGGCCGCCGCTGGCGCCTCGTTGCGACTTATCTTGCACTGTACGGCCCTCCCTTTAGGAACCCTCAACCCTCAACCCTGGCCTCACCCCCACCACCAAACACAGGCGAGCGAGTCTGAGCTGCGCACTGGGCTGGTATCGATGGGCACAGTGTCGCTCGGCCGCCACTGGCGCCACTCAGCCCTTCAACCCCCAACTCCTGCCACTCTGGCCTCGTAACCCTGCTGTCGACACCAGCGTTTATTTGCCCCTGGGCTAATTCACCCCTCTCCTCCCATTATCAGGCGAGCGAGTCTGAGCTGCGCACTGGGTTGTCGTCGATGGGCGCGGTGTCGCTGGGCCGCCACTGGCGCCTCGTTGAGGCCTCTTACCTCGCACTGTACGGCCCTCCCTTTAGAAACCCCGAACCCTCAACCCTGGCCTCACCACCACCACCACTACCACCACCATTAAACACAGGCAAGCAAATCCGAGCTACGCACTGGGCTGGCAACGACAAGCCGGGGCGCCGTTACGCTCAGCCGCCGCTGGCGCCATTCAGCCCTTCCACCCTCCAACTCCTGCCGCTCTGGCCTCGTAACCCAGCTGTTGGCGCTAGCGCTAATTTGCCACTGGGATAATTCACCCCTCTCCTCCCCCTTCCCCCACATTCTCAGGCGAGCGAGTCTGAGCAACGCACTGGGCTGTCGTTGATGGGCACAGTGTCGCTCGGTCGAGCTGGCGCTTCGTGGAGTCCTTCCACCCTCCAACTCCTGCTCCTCTTCAACCCCTGCTATCTAAAATCCATGCGGCTGACACTCAATTCTCAGGCGAGCGAGTCTGAGCTGCGCACTGGGCTGTCGTCAATGGGCGCGGTGTCGCTCGGCCGCCACTGGCGCCTCGTGGAGCCTGCGTACCTGGGGACGCTGCTCGAGCTCGTCATCTCCAGTGCGCAGGTAGACTCAGAGAGGGAAGGGAAGGAAGGAAGGAGAGAGAGAGAGAGAGAGAGAGAGAGAGAGAGAGAGAGAGAGAGAGAGACAGAGAAAGACACTGTCCACCTGGGGGTCATCTCCAGTGCGCGTGTTGAGAGAGGGACGGGAGGGAAGGAGAGAGAGAGAGAGAGAGAGGGAGGGAGAGAGAGAGAGCCTGCATGCCTGGGGGTCATCTCCAGTGCGCATGTAGAGAGGGAAAGGAGGGAGGGAAGGAGAGAGAGAGAGAGAGAGCCTACCCGGGGGTGATCTCCAGTACGCAAGTAGAGAGGGAAGGGAGGGAGGGAGGGAGAGAGAGAGAGAGACTACCTGGGGGTAATCTCCAGTGCGCAGGTAGAGAGGGAATGGAGGGAGGGGGAGGGAGGGAGAGAGAGAGGGAGAGGCTGAGAGAACCTGCCTACCTGGGGACGCTGCTCGAGCTCGTCATCTCTAGCGCGCAGGTAGAAAGGGAGAGGGAAGGGAGGGAGGGAGGGGAGAGAGAGAGAAAGAGAGAGAAAAAGAGAGAGAGAGCCTACCTGGGGCTCATCTCCAGCGTGCAGGTAGAGAGAGGGAAGGAGGGGAAGGAGAGAGAGAGAGAGAGAGAGAGAGAGGGAGAGGGTGTGAGAACCTGCCTACCTGGGGACGCTGCTCCAGCTTGTCATCGCCAGTGCACAGGTAGAGAGGGAGGGAGGGAGGGGGAGAGAGAGAGAGAGAGAGAGGGAGAGGGTGAGAATAAGAGAGAAGGGGGATGAGAGAGAGCGAGGGAAAGGGGACGAGAGGGAGCGAGAGGGAGAAGGAGAGGATGGGAGGGCGGGAGGAAGAAGGAGAGGAAGAGAGGGAGAGAGAGGGGGACGAAGATGGGAGGAGAGAAGAACAGAGAGAGAAAGAGAGAGAGAGGAGAGAGGTATAGGGAGAGAGAGAGGGAGAGACAGAGAGAGAGGGTTTCAGGCAGGCCGCCAGCCCTGGGCCCTGTGGCTGCTGAAACGACTACGATCCTTCATAGGGGACCCTACAGTGGGAGACGTAGATATGGGTGGCTGTGTGACATAGGTGATGGCCACGAACGTCCTAAAAGGTGCAAGCAGACAGGCACAGCGCGAAACACACACACAGCACACGACTGCCCAATAGCCGGCAGCACGTCCCCTCGGGCATATGGTGACCCCGCCCCAGTTGCAAGCCCTACTTACAAACCCATTCTAGTCAAGTGGCCTGCACCCGAACCCTGCCACCCTCGCAGGCGCTCGGCTGCCCGCTGTCCGCAATCCCTGCGCGCGCGCTGTGCGACAGCCTCGAGGGAGACGGATACCCGCCTCAGCTCGTGTCCCACTGCCTCTCTGTCTACGGGGCCCCTGCAGTAGAGGGTACGGAGGGTGGTGTGCTGCTGTCACTGGTGTGCTGTTGTGATGCTGTGCTGCTGCGGCTGCGGCTGCGGCTGTCGCTGCGCAGCCGCACGGTCGCTGATACTGTGCTTCTTCTTCTTCTTCTGATGTTGCTGCTGTTTTGCTGCTGCTGCTGCTGCTGCTGCTGCTGCTGCTGCTCCCGCATCCACTACTGATGCATAAGAGGGTGCGGAGGGTGGTGTGCCTGCTGTCACTGGTGTGATGTTGTGCTGCTGTGCTGCTGCTGCGGCTGCGGCTGCGGCTGCTGCGGCTGCGGCCGCTGATACCGTGCTTCGTCTTCTTCTGATGTTGCTGCTGCTGTTTTGCTGCTGCTGTGCTGCTGCTGCTGCTGCTGCTGCGGTCGCTGATACTGTGTTTCTTCTTCTTCTGATGTTGCTGCTGTTTTGCTGCTGCTGCTGCTGCTGTCGCTGCGGTCGCTGATGCTGTGCTTCTTCTTCTTCTGATGTTGCTGCTGCTGTTTTGCTGCTGCTGCTGCTGCTGTTCCTGCTGCTGCTGCTGCTGATGCCCCTGACGCTGCTGCTACTGCTGCCCCTGACGCTGCTGCTGCTGCTGCTGCTGCTGCTGTTCCTGCTGCTGCCCCTGACGAAGTGTGTGCGGACGGTGCCGGCGGCATGGACGTTGTCGTGGATGCAGACGGGGAGCAGCAGCTGGGGCCCGGGCTGTGGGCGCTCGACGATACCAAGGTGCACGGCCGCAGCGTCGTTTTGTTGCTGCTGCTGCTGCTGTTGTTGTCTGTGTTGCTGTTGCTGTTTTTTGTCGTTGTTGTTGTTGTTGTTGTTGTTGTTGTTGTCGTTGTTGTTGTTGTTGTTGTTGTTGCTGCTGTTGCTGTTGCTGTTGCTGCTGTTGCTGTTGTTGTTGTTGTGAAGATGGGACTTGGCGCTGGTGCTGAACCTGTTCTGACCTGTGCCTCGTGACCTGCAAGTGACACAAGTCACACAAGGTTTGCAGCGAAGCAGGCCACCAGTGCCCAACGCAGACACCTATGATCCTTTAGGGGTCCATCTGCTACACTTACGGTGGTGGCGGGTGGTTGTGGTGGCCTCTATGTGTGTGTGTGTGTGTGAGTGTGTGTGTGCTGAATTGTGGTGGTAGCATGCTACTGGAAAAAACCCACCGACACTCCAGACCACCTAAGTGGACTCGTCTAGTGCACCTGTCCCGTGCGCGAAAATCCCCCCCATACATCCACACAAACACTCATACCCCCCCCCCTTCCGACCCCACACACATTTGCAGGTATGCACCCATTTATTTGCGCACTGATATTCGGCGGTTGCATCGCACACACACGGACAGAGAGAGATTCGCACACACATGCACAACACACACACACACACACACACGCTCACCCCACCCCACCCACAAACTTTCAGGTTTGCGTCCACTTTCTTGGCACGCTCCTATCCGGCGGCCGCATCACACTTCTGTCAGAGCTGATGGCCGAGTGGCAGACCGCCGTGCCAGAGCCCTTTGCTCCTACAGTGGAGATGCTCTCTGGAGAGGCGCTCGTAACAGGTGTGTGTGCGTGTGTGTGTGTGTGTGCGACTGTGTGTGTGTGTGCGATTGTTGTGTTTATGTGTGTGTGTGTGTGTGCGTGTGTATGTGCGTGTGTGCGTGTGTGTGTGTGTGTGCGATTGTGTGTATGTGTGTGCGTGTGTGCGTGTGTGTGTGTGTGTGTGTGCGATTGTGTGTGTGTGTGCGATTGTTTGTGCGTGCGTCTTTGTGCATGCGTGCGTGCGTGCGTGTTTGTGCACGTGCGTTGTGAGGTTTGGTGGGTGGGTGGGGGCATGTCGGAGATATCTTGGCGGCGGGCTGCAAACGGTGCGATGCAATCCCGCACACGGTGCAAGAACGAGGCAATCCCGCACGCAGGCAAGGGCGCCGCCGCAACCACCAAGCTTTTTAGCTCCACACCTCCCCCCCCCACACCACAAAAATGCCCCCCACCCACCCATCCACCCCACACACACATGCTCGCACAAGCAAGGGCACCGTTGCGACTGCCAAGCTCTTCAGCTCCGGCAGCCTTCCGGCGGACCCTCGCCGCCGCTTTGACGCCCTCCAACGCACACACAAGCAAAGGCGCCCAGCCCTCACCACCACCAACAACAACAACACCCACCCACACACACACACACAAACCCACCATACACCCAGGCAAGGACGCCGTCACGACTGCCAAGCGCTCCGGCTCCGGCAGCCTTCCGACCCTCGCCGCTGCTTTGAGGCCCAAATGCCCCCCCCCTACAAACAATCAAGGGCGCTCAACCCTCCCCCCTCCCTCTCCCCTGATGATGATGGATCTTACAGTCTGTGTGACACCAGTAATGATGTATAAGACCGGTGTCGGCGCTAGCGCCCGACACCTTAAACTCAGTTTCAGTGGGAAACTGGCTGGCTACCTGGTAGGGGTGAGGGTAAACCCCCACACGCGCGCACGCACTGGACCTAGACAGGACACTGGGCCCCCAGATCCACCCTATACCACCCAGGTAGTAACAGCAACGCATTGTTGGTGTGCGCCTGTGTTCTACTACTAGTCCCGCCGCCGCCATTGGCTCCAGCAATCTCCTCCATGCCCGCCAGCAATCTCCTCCACGCCCGCCAGCAATCTCCTGTATGCCCGCCAGCAATCTCCTCCATGCCCGCCAGCAATCTCCTGTATGCCCGCCAGCAATCTCGTCATGCATGGGCGCCGCCATGCGATCTCCATGCGCCGCGCCGCGCTCCATGCGCGCCAGCACCCGTACCACCCGCCTCATTCCCGTTCTTTAGCCATTCCCCGTGACACCTATGGCTGATCCTTGTTCCGCCGTCCCCTTTGGCATCTGTAACCCGTATCCTCTCCCTGTAGCCTCATTCCCCGTTCTTAACCGCCATCTCCATTATGGTGCCCGCCCGCTGGTGGGGCCTCGCCTCGCCCCATGCCGCACGGCTAGTGTATTGATTGCTGCGCCATCTATAATCTGCGCCTTGGGGCAGGGAACCCCTGCGCCACAACCTCCTCACAAAGCCTAGCCGCATGTGCCTCGCTTCCCATGTTTCTCAATTTCTCGCCATCCGCTTCCATGCTGCCGCCTGCAATCTCCTCCACGCCCGCGAGCAATCTCCTCCATGCCCGCCAGCAATCTCCTCCATGCATGCACACGCAGAGCGCCGCCATGCAACCCCCATGCGCCGCGCTCGCCATGCGTGCGCCGCGCCCGCCAGCTCCCGTAGCCTCATTCCCCGTTCTTTACCCATGCGCCATGACGCATTAGCCTTGTCCGCCGTCCCCTGGCATGCATAACCCGTAGCCTCATCCCCGGTAGCCGCATTCCTCGTTCTTAGCCGCCATCTCCATTATGGTGCCCGCCCGCTGGTGGGGCCTCGCCTCGCCCCATGCCGCACGGCTGGTGCATCGATCGCGTCGCCATCTAATAATCTGCGCCTTGGGGCAGGGAACCCCTGCGCCGCAACCTCCTCACAAAGCCTAGCCGCATGTGCCTCGCTTCCCATGTTTCTCAATTTCTCGCCATCCGTCTCTCTCTTCCATCCAGGCACAGTAAACCATTAGGAGCCGCAATCTGCTTGAGTTCCGATCGTTGTGAGAGGGGGTGCATGCTCGCCGCAATTCTCGCCATCGTGCATCGTGCTCTCCATCGTACCGCTGCCCCATCTGCCAACATAGCCTCGCCCCATCAGGACCAGTTCATCAGTAGCGCTGTGCGTCACAGCCGCTCAGGGCAAATTTCCAGATTTTCAGCCGCCCAGTACCAAGCGCAGTTGTCCCGGTTGTCCGCCATCGAGCGGCGCCAGGGCGGGAGCCCCTGGCGAAGAGCTTATGAACTTAACATGGTAGACACACACACACAGACAAGGGCACCGTCGCGACAACAAAGCGCTTCAGCTCTGGCAGCCTTCCGGCCGACCCTCGCCGCCGCTGTGACGCCCTCCCAGCATAAAGCAAGGGCACCCCAGCCCCCCCCCACCACCACCACCCCACACACACACCACCACACCCATACTCCCACGCACCATATACACACACAGGCAAGGGCGCCGTCGCGACCGCAAAGCGCTTCAGCTCCGGCAGCCTTCCGGCCGACCCTCGCCGCCGCTTTGGCGCCCTCCCCCGCACACACAAGCAAGGGCGCCCAGCCCTCCCCCCCCACACGCATACCACCACACACACACACACACCACACACACCCAGGCAAGGGCGCCATCGCGACTGCCAAGCGCTTCAGCTCCGGCAGCCTTCCGGCGGACCCTCGCCGCCGCTTTGACGCGCTGTTTGAGGAGCGCGCTCGGTGGGAGGCGGCAGAGATTGAGCCGTACATTGCTGGTGTCAAGGTGGGTCTGCTGCTGCTGCTGTGTGTGCTGCTGCTGCTGCGTGTGCTGCTGCTGCCACTGTGGGGTTGGTTGGCCGCCGCTTTGACGCGCTGGTTGATTTGAGGCGCGTGCTCGGTGGGAGGCGGCAGAGATTGAGCCGTACATTGCAGATGTCAAGGTGGGTGTGCTGCTGCTGCTGCGTGTGCTGCTGCCACTGTGTTGGCTGCTGACGCTTAGTCTGCTTGCGCCGTTTGATTTGAGGGGCGTGCTGGGTGGAAGGCGACCAGCATTGCTCCGTTCATTGCGTTGGCACGAATGTTGGATGAAATGGTCACACACCCCACACACAGGACAGCCACACTCAACTCACACACGACTGTAAAATCCATCATCATCATCATCATCATCACCCAACACACACCGCCTGTTGCCTCAGGTGCCGGGCTCCTCCACCACGGCCGTCCTGCTCAAGTACGCGCGCATGGCGCAGCCGACGCCAAACGATCCAGTCAGCTACACGAAGAGGTGAACGACGAGGAGCTGGGGCAGCGACACAACGAGGCGACTTACTCTGATATAGAGCCCCCTTGTCGCGTGTCACACAGCAGCTGCACAAAGAGTTGACCCAGTCAGCTCACTCACGGCGACCCACTCAGCTACACGAAGGGGTGATCGAGGAGCTGGGTCAGCGACACGGTGTGGTGACGCAGTCAGACACACAAAACAGCGAATCCATGCTCCAGGAGCTTTCTCGGGAGCTGCACAGCGAGGTGGAAGACTCGCCCTGAGTCATGGCAATGTGGCGATTAGGAGCTCTGCGTCACGAGCTGTGGGGGCGGTGTTGGCCAACTGCAGGCACGGTGCAACGGGCGTGCGGAGTACTAGTAGGTAAGTGTTTTGGCCAGCAACATGGCGCGTTAAAACTCTACCGCTCGAATCATGGCGAGGCGAATGATGAGCGCAGCGCCGCGCGACGCGCACGTCACAGCCTGGGTGCTGTTGCTGCTTGGCAGCAGGTGGCACACGTGGCGGGCGTGGCGGCAGGTGGCATATCTGAGCAGTTATACATTTACAAGGAGACCCGCCGCGCGCTGCTACTCGGGTGTGGCGGGAGGCGCGTATAGACAAGATAGTCTTCGAGGTTGAAAGCGTTGGAGGTGGAACCCCGCTGCCACGGCGGTGCTGGCACTGGAGCATGCAAAAAAAAACTGCAGCGCCCTGTCCGTGTGGAAGGCCCGTCACGTCATCACTGCCCGCCAGCGCGCTCACAGGAAGTAGTCTGGTGCAGCGCGCTTGGCCTGCACTCCGCGCACCTCCTGCGGCGCCGCCTCAAACACCTACGGGAGTGAAGACGAGAGAGCAGACGGGATTACTACAGGGGGCAGGCCTGTGGGAGTGCAGAAACGAGCGAGGGAGCTGCAGGCCACCAGGCCACCATCTGCAGGCTGCAGTCAATCATCTGCAGGCCATCACCTGCAGGCTGCAGGCCGTCAGGCCATCACAGTGGGAGACGGAAAGGCGTGAAATCAACGCACCTTGAAGTTCTTGCCCAGGTGCTCGTCAAGCTCAAGGATTGCTGCCACGTTGCCGCAGCGGTAGCAGTAGTTCGGCGCGGACCACACCTGCGCATCGTGCGTGGATGCGATATAATGGGATTACAAGGGGCGCAGGCGCGGGCTCGGAGGCTGCTGGGCCGTGTCGACTGAACACAGTGGGATTGCTGCCACGTTGTGCAGTGGTAGCAGTCGTTCGGCGCGGACCACACCTGCACATCATGTGGATAGAATAAGACGAGGTTACATGGGCTCGGGTGCTGCTGGGCCGTGTCCACTGCCCTACCACATTCACAACGCCTGAGGCGGCGCCTCAGGCGTCCCATTCCATGGCGCGGATCAGGCGGCGCCTCAGGCGCTCCGCCTGCCTGAGGCGCCACCTGAGGCGCACCCCTGATCGCCTCAAACGTCGCCTCAGGCGTCGCCTCAGGCGTTATCCAAACCACCTCAGGCGCCACCCCGACCGGCTCAGGCGCCCACCACTGCCTGAGGCGCACCCCGGACCGTCTCAGACGGTATGACCGCATTCCATGGCGCGGATCACACGTTGGGATTTTGGTAGGGCTGTCTGCAAACATTGGGGCCACATTGCTGCAGCAGTAGCAAGACTTGGGCGTGGACCACAACTTGAGATCATGTGGATAGGTTCAGATGGGATGACAGGGGGCAGGTGCGTCACACACGAATGAGCATCCAGCATCATCATCATCAACCAGCCTAGCTAGGGCTGCTGCTGGGCCATGTCTGCTGCCTTGAACATTTTGAACGCCCATACCAGGCACAACACTGGAGGTGCGCATACCGTAGTCACGCTTTGCCTTCCCGAAGGTCCACTAAAGGCCCTCTTCATTTAGACTTTTAGGCCTTTAGTGGGCGTTTCCCGACTTAATTTCGTGTTTGCGCTGCCTTCGCGGCGGCTTTTTGCGGGGCCTGTAGAGCGTTGATCCGGGTCCGAATCCGGCAGGGTACTATTTTACCTTTGCGGGGCGTCTTCGAACTTCATTTCACGTTTACGGAGCCTTTGCGGGGCGGTTTCGGACTTAATTAGGCGGGAAGGCAAAGCGTGACGACGGTAACCAGACAACACTTGGTGGGAGAGGGCGTGGAGGTGTGGTGTTGGGATGTCGCCGAGAGCAGCACAACGGCATGCGTTGCGTGAACACTCGCTATGTTGAGCCTGGTGTAAGAGCGGTCAAAGTTGCTCGAGCCGGGAAAAAATAATTGCCAAATCCTTCCCAGGAGTTACTGCCGCCTGACTGCCAGCCCAGTTTCTTTTCTTTGGGATTTTCAATTGATATTCTGGAGCTATTTGATTGAAATCCGGCTCCATGGCTCCCAAATCTGGCTCCAAACGTCGAAAGCAAACACACTGCCCGTCGCCAACGCACCGTGACTAGCTGGTCGTGGAACATCCACTTGTAGCCATCCATGACGAGCTGGTGGGCGCGGCAGATGAGGTCAATCTTGTTCGCCTGCGTGCGCGTGTTGTGTGGCCGATTTTAGAGTCCGCCAGGCGCCCTTGATGGCGTATTCGACCCGTGTGTGTGTGTGTGTGTGTATGCGTGTGTGTGTGTGTGTGTGATGTGCGTGTGCACGCGCGCGTGTGTGTCGCAGCCATTAATGACGAGCTGGTGAGCGCGGCAGATGTGGTCGATCTTGTTTGCCTGCGTGTGTGTGTGTGTGTGCGTGTGTGTGTGTGCTTGTGTGTGTGTGAGACGAGTGCCCGCGTTCTCGTCTGCCGTGCCTCCCCCCCCCCCCTTGCACCCTCGGTACCTCCCTTCGTGACCCCCCTCCCTCCGAACACGCACACCTCCACACACCCGGTTGAACTGCGACACAGCCTCCCCCCCCCCTCTCCGTCTCTCCCTCCGTACCCCACCCCGCCACACACACACTCACACACACACACACATGTACACACGCACGCACGCACACACACACCTGGTTGAACTGCGCCACCACCTCCCCTCCAAACACGTCGCCCGCCCCTCCGTCCCTCCCTCTGCCCCCCTTCTCACACCTTGTGTCCCCCCCTCCGCCTCTCCCCCTGTGCCTCTCCCCCCCCTCCACACACACACACACACGTACACGCACGCACACACTCCCCCCCACACCCACACACCTGGTTGAACTGCGCCAGCACCTCCCCCCCAAACAGGTCGCCCGCCCCTCCGTCCCCCCTCCGCCCCCTTCTCACACCTTGTGTCCCCTGTTCGCCTCTCCCCCTGTGCCTCCCCCCCCTCGACACACACACACGTGCACACGCACACACACACACACACCCCACACACACCTGGTTGAACTGCGACACCACCTCCCCTCCAAACAGGTCGCCCGCCCCTCCGTCCCTCCCTACGCCCCCATTCTCACACCTGGTGTCCCTCCCTCCGCCTGTCCCTCTGTGCCTCTCCCCCCCCCCTCCACAGACACACACGCACACTCCCCCCCCCGCCACACACACACACCTGGTTGAACTGCGTCACCACCTCCCCCCCAAAGAGGTAGCCCGCCCCTCGTGGCGACAGCCCCCACCCCTCGATGTCCTCTGGGTCAGACCACAGAAGGTCGCACATTGCGCCGTCGTGGGGGACCTGCGTTGCGTGTGTGTGTGTGTGTTTGTTTAAGAGAGCGAGGTGACGTTAATGTGTACGTGTGTGTGTGTGTGAGAGAGAGAGAGAGGTACTGTTGGTGTGTGCATATGTGTGGATGTGTGCGCGTGCGTGCGGAGTGTGTGATCACACACCACGCTACGCAGCCGTTGCCTTGCATGCACCACCGCCACAAACAAGCAGCCCCCCCCCCCCTCGTGTGCCGTCCCCTACACCCAACGCAGCACTCCACACCAACGCGGCACGCCACAATGAATCCAGCACGCGCAGTCCATGACTTCGACGCAGCACGCCGCACCATCGCAAGCACGCCACAACAACCCGGCACACACCCATTCCACAATGTCAACGAAGCACGCCACGACCAAAGCAGCACGCCCCAACCAACGCAGCATTCCACGACAACGCAGCAACAACGCCACAGGCCACACGACACAGCGCAGCAGCACGCCACACCGTCACAGCGCGCCACGCCAGCGCAGCGTGCGGTCAGTCCACAACATCAACGCAGCACGCCACAGCAGCGCAGCGCAGCGCGCTACAACCAACAACACAGCACGCACGCTCAGCCCACGACTGCCTCACGCACCTCCTGCTTGCGGTCGATCGTCCGGATCTGGTCAAGCGTCGACAGCGTGGGCGAGAGGCCGCCGTGCACGCAGAAGATGCGGTTGTCGATGATGGCTGACAGGGACAGGTAGTCAAACACGTCGGTGCAGTAGCGCCACACATTGATGGAGCCATACTTGCGCAGGCACTCGTCGTAGAAGCCGTACACCTGCGGTGTTGTGCGCGTGAGTTTACGGATGGTGCAGACATACTGGACTCGGGCCCCAACTGGCTACTCCTTCCTTGCATGAGATCCGCCTGCGTCGCATGGCGCATGTTGGCGCATGGCACACTCATGCGTCCATGCAGTGAGCATGCAGAGGCGACGCCCATGCCACGCAGCCGCCCTGACCAGCCGTCATGATTGTCTTATGCTGGGTCTGCCATGCCGTGCACCCTGGCAGCGGGAAGCGGGCGATGCCATGCCGCCCATGCAGCCACTCCCACTCACCTGCGTGATTTGCCGGCTCTCGTGGTTGCCGCGGATGAGCGTGATCCTGTCGGGGTAGCGCACCTGGGTGGTGGTGCATGCACGCGCGAGCGTGAGGTGGGTCGCGTGCCAGGCGGCTGCATGGGTGTCGAGTGCATGCATGGCACACACACCTTGAGCGCGAGCAGCAGCAGGAAGGTCTCGACAGAGTAGAACCCACGATCCACAAAGTCGCCCATGAACAGGTAGTTCTGCTGCGGGCAGTCCCCGCCCACTTGGAACAGCTCCATGAGGTCGTAGAACTGGCCATGGATGTCGCCGCAGATGGTGACTGGCGCGTCGACGCGCTGAACGTTGCTCTCCTCGACCAGCACCTCGAGCGCCTTCTGGCAGAGGCTCTTCACCTCGGCCTCCTTAAGAGGCTCGCACCGCTTCAGCGTCTCAATCCATCGGTCGAGTTCACTACTCATTTGAAACTGTGTCGCTAAAGGCTGCTAGAGGCTGCTGATGTTTCGCTTGATTCTGCTGGCCAGCTGCTTGCTGGCAGCTGACCTGCGTAAAGCGCCGCCCAACTCCCAGCCCAGCCCCTATGCGTATGGAGTCACGACCTGATGGTTGGGTCGGCTGGTACTACCTCCAGTTGGTGCAAGGGAGGACAAGTGTGTGTGTTGGACAGCTCCTATGCCAGAAGAGTGTGTTGGTACCTCACCAATTCGCTCCACACAATTTCCTGGGCCACGCCTGCCGCTGCGTTCCTTTCCCTAGGCTGCATTCCGTTCCCAGGCACGCACGATGCAGACCTCCCGTGCAGCATCTGTCTCCAGGGCACAGCCATCGGCTCGCCTTCATGCGGGTGGGCGGTTTGGCGGCGTGTGATGCATGATGCATGAGGTCCCACCTACGCTAGCGTGCATCGTGGCTGCAAACCTGACGACCATACACACCCTGCAACCTTTACCCACAGCACCCGTGTCCAGGCGCTGCAGCGTGGTGAGTGAAGACTTGCATGGCTGTGCATGCATGTACACACGCGTGGAGAGTGTGTCTCCTGCACTACCAGGCCATCATCACCTGCTGCAAGCACCAGCTCCAGTGCCACGCACGCATTTACACATGGCCTGCAGCCCAGCATCCGCAGCAGCAGCAGCAGCGGCAGCATCACGCCCCTCGGGTCGCGCATGCGTGCTCACAGGCCGATTGGGACTCCACCCAGTCGTCTCACTTTTCGTAACGTGCTATTGACACTCTTACGGCAGCAGTGTCTTGCAGCAGCAGCAGGGACGGACGTGAAGTTGTCTCAATTGCCCTCAGCCAGCGAGCGCCCCCCTCCCTCCCGCCCCTCTCCCGACCCCCCATGCATCACACGCCTCTGTACGAGTGCAGGCAGTGTCTGCTGTGCACCGCAAGATCATGATCAGCGGCGCGCCCGCTGCTGGAAAGGGCACGCAGTGCGAGAAGATCGTGGCCAAGTACGGCCTGGTGCACATCAGGTGGGGAATGGAATGGAGCGAGTACCCCCACCCCCACCTCAGCTCACAGCGCCAACCCCATGTCCCCGCGGGACAGACGTGTGAGCATGCACAGGTTGTGTTTGTGGGTGGCTGGCAGGCGGGGGAGGGCAGCATCTAGTGAGACGCTGGGTCGTCTGGCAGGCGAGCGCCATCCGACGCCCCCCCCCCCCCCTGCCCTGACCTACCCGCAACACCCCCCTCCCTTTCACTAGTGGGGGTAAGCTTTTGCAAGGCTAGAACAAGTATAGAACTCACCTCCACACACACACATACAAAAATGACCATCACCACCAACACCAACACCACCAACCACCACCTCATCTGTGCCCCCCTGTCCTTGCCCTTCCCTCGCCACTCTACACCCTTACCCTCAACCCCCCTGCCTGCCACCACAAGCATGGGCGCCCATCTGCGTGATGAGGTCAAGAACGGCACGCACGCCAAACACAACCTACCACCACCTGATGACCCCTGCCCTGCTCTCTGACCCCCCCCCCCTTCTCTCTGACCCCCCCCCCCCCCCGACACCACCATCTGATGACCCCCTGCCATTCTCTCTCTAATATCCCCCCCCCTGTTCCTGCCACCACCACCTGATGAACCCCCGGCCCTTCTCTCTTACCCCCCCCCTCCCTGCCACCACCACCTCATGACCTCCTGCCCTTCTCTAACTCCCCCACCCACCCCTTCCCTGCCACCACCAGCGTCGGCGACCTTCTGCGTGACGAGGTCAAGAACGGCACGCCCGCTGGCAAGGAGGCAAAGGTGTGTGTGAGTGTGTGTGTGTGTGTGTGTGTGTGTGTGCGTGTGTTTGTGTGGGAGGGACGAGGTCAAGAACGGCACGCCCGCTGGCAAGGAGGTAAAGGTGTGGGGGGGTGGGGGTGGGGTGGGTGTGGGGGGTGTGTTTGTGTGCGTGTGTGTGTGTGTGTGGTCGATTTTACAGTCTTGTTGGACGCCTCAAATGGCGTATACGACTTGTGCTTGCGCACTCAATCCCTGAGGCAGGCAGATACTGTCACCCGCACTAGTCCACTGTGTGGATACACATTGACTGTGTCCATCCCACTAGCTCTAGTACATCTGGTCGCGCCATGCGTCTCAGTTCGGGCAGCCAGCCTGGCCACCCTCCTCCTCCTCCGTTCATCACGTGGCGCACGTCCACCATGCCGCCAGCCTCCATGCATGGCGCTTGCGCTGCGAGGGCGCTTGCTGCCAGTGCATCTCCGTCGTCATGTGTCTCATGCAAGTAAGATTTGCCCTGCATGGAGACATGTGTGCGTGTGTGTACTCATGTGTGTGTGCGTGTGTGTGCTTGTGTGTGTGGGAGGGACGAGGTCAAGAAAGACATGCCCGCTGGCAAGGAGGCAAAGGTGTGTGCGCGTGTGGGTGCGTGTGTGTGTTCTTGTGTGTTTATGTGGGAGGGACGAGGTCAAGAACCACATGCCCGCTGGCAAGGAGGCCAAGGTGTGTGTGTGTGTGTGTGTGTGTGTGTGCGTGTGTGTGGTGGGGGGGGGGGGACGAGGTCAAGAACGACACGCCTGCTGGCAAGGAGGCCAAGGTGTGGGGTGGTGGGGTGTGGGGTGCATGCATGTGTGTGTGTGTGCATGTGTGTGCTTTTGTGTTGGTGTGGGAGGGACGACGTCGAGCGAAATGCCCGCTGGCAAGGAGGCCAAGGTGTGTGTGCGTGGCGGTGTGTGTGTGTGTGTGTGTGTGTGTGTGTGCGTTTGTGCGTGTGTGTGTGTGTGTGTGTGTGTGTGTGTGCGTGCGTGTGTGGGGGGGGAGGGGGGGGAGCGGCGAGGTCAAGAATGGCACGCCCGCTGGCAAGGAGGCCAAGGTGTGTGCGGTTTTGTGGGTGGGTGCGCGTTTTTGTGGTGTCTGGGTGTGGGTGTGCGTGTGGGTGCGTGTGCGTGTGGGTGTGTGTGTGTGGGGGGGGAGGGAGAGAGTGGCACGCCCGCTAGCAAGAAGGCCATGGTGCGTGGCAGGGCAAGGGGTGAGGGGCAGAGAGGCATGTGTGCACGGGGGGGGGGGGGGCTGCGAGCCCGTCACAAAAACCCTCAACACACACACACACACACACGCATACACACACATGCATACACGCACGCACGCACACACACACATGCACACATGCACACACACAAATGCACCCCCAACCAACACACGCACACACACACTCACACACGCAGGACTTCATGGACGCCGGCAAGCTTGTCCCCGACTCTGTTGTCGTTGACATGGTGAAGGCCCGCCTGGCTCAGCCAGACGCAGCGGCCGCCGGCTGGCTGCTGGATGGATACCCCCGGTCTGCGTCCCAGGCAGAGGCGATCGAGAAGGTGTGTGTGTGTGTGTGTGTAAGCGTGAGTGCGTACTCGCACATGCACGACCAGACGAGATAACCCCTCGCACAAGCACACACACACACACACACACACGCACACACATGCACGCACACATGCACGTACGCACACACACACACACACACAAACATGCACACACCCACACAGGAGGGCATCCGTCCCGACGCCTTCATCGTCATTGACGTGCCCGACGAGATGCTTGTTGAGCGTGTGGTCGGACGGCGCCTAGACCCCGAGACCGGCGCGATCTACCACCTCAAGGTGTGTGTGTGTGTGTGTGTGTGCGTGCATGCGTGTGTGTGTGTGTGTGTGTGTGTGTGTGTGGATGTGTGTGTGTAATACACACTGTGTATGTGCGTGCGTGTGTGTGTGTGTGCGTGCGCATGTGTGGCGCTTGCTGCGCACTGTGTGGCTGGCCCGGCCTGATTGCCCCCCTCCCCCCCCCCCCCACACACACACCTCCCTCTGCACTCTTGCTCTCTCGCCCCTGCAGTTCAAGCCTCCCCCGGCAGAGATTGTGTCGCGCCTGGTGCAGCGCTCTGATGACACCGAGGAGAAGGTGGGTGGGGGGAGGAGGGGACCCTGTCACACTCTCAACCCCCAAGGTGACGCCTCAGGCAGCGCATTCACTTGCGCGGATCAGGCGGCGCCTCAGGCGCGCCGAGATAGCCTCGGGCGCACCCCCAACCGCCTGAGGCATCGCCTCAGGCGCCACCTTAGGCACACACCGCCGCCTGAGGCGCACACCGACCGCCTGAGGCGTTATGACCGCCTTCACTTGCGCGTTTCAGACGTTGGGGATGTGGTAGGGGGAGGAGGAGGGGATTTTTTTTTCAGGGAGGAACGTGTTACACGAAACCTTAACCCGACAGAGAGACAGTGAGACAAGCCAAGGCCGAGGCCCTAACAGGGGACAGAGGACAGAAAGGACAGGCGGGCAAAGCAGACTAGTCACAGCGGAGAGGCATTCATCAACAGGCGGCTCACGCCTGTCCTGCTGTGGGGCTTTCCCTTAAGGACACGCCTGTCATCCCGAGAAATTAGAAACCAGCTCGACGCGCCAGCCACCGCAAAGCTGGGGCAGGAGCTGACGCGGCAGAGCTCGACAAAGCAGGAGCGGGACCAGAAGCAGAAGAGGCTGGGACGACAGCCGAAGAACCGCCAGCGTCGTACGCCGGCGGCAAAGCAGGCCGAGAGAAGAGCCACACCTGCGGCAGGCAGCAGCAAGAGCAGCAAGCAAGCAGCTGCGGCAACGGCGGGCGACAACAGCAACAGGGGCCACAGCTCGGCTGAGCCGACCCGCTCGCCGCCAAGGCAAAAGCCTCCCGCCCCCCAGCCGGGCGAGGCAACCCCAGCAGGCAGCAAACCAAACCCACCCGCCCCCTCCCTACCCCAACCGGCAATACAGGCGCTCACCCCAGGGCAGTGCGGGGCAATGCAAGGGGAGTGCACCCACTAGGCTCGGGCTATATCCTGCAAGGGCGGGGGTGAGCCCGCCCAGGCTGGAGGGGAAGACCTAAGACAAGTAGGGGAAGAGAGCTGGGGGGAGGGAGAAGGCAGAGCAGGGGGGGGGGGGCTAACAGCGCGACGAGCCAACTAAGCGAAGGCCTAGCCGGTGCGGGGGGGAGGGCGACCGGGTCGCCCACGCGCAGGCGGTACTCTAGGTCTTCACCCCGAATCCGGCAGAACACGGGGGACGCGCCCCTCGCCCACTCTTCAGCAAAAACCTCTAGGGAGAGCTTCAAGGGAGGGGGGGGGGCACAATCCCTCCCTCCCCCGGCCCCCTCTTCCCTTCCCCCGATGCGCGTGGGTGCGAGTGCGTCACCCCCGCCTGACCACACACACACACACACACACACACACACACACACATACACACACACCTGCCCCACCGCCCCCCTTCCCAGGCCAAGGTGCGCCTCGCCACGTACCACGCCAACGTCGACGCTGTCGTGGGCTACTACACCGCAGTCCTGACGAGGGTCAACGGAAACAAGGACATGGGGACGGTGTTTGTCGACTGCTGCAACGCGATCCGCAGGGCCGCAGAGCCGGAGGCGATCCGCATGGCGGCGTTGGGATCCCCCCGCGCATGAGCGAGGGCCGGTCGGGGGAGGGAAGACTGGCGGCCACTTCGTGTGTGTGTGTGCGTGTCAGGTGGTCAGCAGTTCTGACACTCTCCCCACCCACCCCCCCTTTCCCAGCACACACATTAGGGGCTACCTCTAGCCAGTTGCAACTGCATTTGCGCGCCTGTTATTCTGTTTGTGTGAACAAGTTTGAGTTCAATACGTCGAGTTCAACACTTCGAGTTCAACACCTCAACCGCCAAGCGACTCCCCCACGTCGGATCTTTACACACCGAGAACGAACCAGTAGCTGCTGCGGGCGCAGACACGCTGCTGAGTGAGACAGCTAACGAACGTGATGAACAGTTCAGCCTCCTTAATCAAGTATGAGAATCCCTCGCTCGTGTCCTCCTCCTCTGGAAAGGGCGCAAAGGGGAAGAGCCCAGCTAAGAAGGTGGGGCGAGGCTGGCAGGAGGCGCGTCTAAGTGTGTTGGCAGTGAGATGCGCGCGGGCGCATGCGTCGCATGCGAGCCCTCGTAGCGGCCCTACTGGGCTGCACTGATTGCATGGCCACTTTATCAACATCCAGATCTGTGTCCCTTGGGGACACAAGCCAAACGAGCTTCCCGCGCTGCACACACCCTGTGCTCACAGGGCCAGCTGCCTCCCGTGGAGGGCAAGCCCGGCCTAACGCAGACCGAGGACATCCTCAACTCCATTCTGCCGCCTAGGTGAGGCTGCACGCGCGTGGGGGCCGCGCCCTGGCTGTTTTGCATGGCAACACTCACAAAGCATGCATGTGTCGTCGTCCCGTGCACACAGGGAGTGGACCGAGGAGGGGCAGCTGTGGGTGCAGTACGTGTCCAGCACCCCGGCCACCCGCCTGGATGTCATCAACTTGCAAGAGAAGCTGGATCAGCAGCTGCAGCAGCGCCAGGTGGGCAGCAGCGCATGGGCATGCCATGTCGCATGCCATGCCCATGCGAGAATGTTGCGCCCCGTGCATTCCACGCAGCGTGTGCTGACGTGGGTCACGCCACCCGCATGCCGCATTGGTCCAATGGAATGCTGGTGGCACATGACACGTATCATCGTGCATCATGGCACACACGCAATGCAAGCCAGCTGCGCTCGTCTATGCCAGTCCTCCTCAAACACACCCCACCCCCCACGACGCACACTCTCTCACGCGCTCCCTCCCAGGCCCGCGAGACCGGCATCTGCCCAGTACGCGAGGAGCTCTACGCGCAGTGCTTCGACGAGCTCATCCGTCAGGTCACCATCAACTGCGCGGAGCGAGGGCTGCTGCTGCTGCGCGTGCGCGACGAGATGCGCATGACGACGGCGGCGTACCAGACGCTGTACGAGTCTGCCGTTGCGTTTGGCATGCGCAAGGCCCTTCAGACGGAGCAGGGCAAGAACGAGATGGAGCAGAAGATCACGACTCAGGACGCAGACATCAAGGACCTGGAGCGACAGGTACGCGTGTGTGTGTTGTGTGTGTGTGTGTGTGCGTGGGTGTGTGTCTGTTGTGTGTGTTATGTGTGAGTGTTTGTTGTGTGTGAGTGTGTGTGTGTGTGTGTGTTGTGTGTGTGGCAGGACACGGAGGCGCTGCTCTGGGCATATTTTGGGTCTGGGACATCTATGACTGGGGAGGTGTTGTGTGTGTGTTTGTTTGCCAGGGTGTGTGCGTTAGCACAGGCAAGAGCCGTAATCCAGGTTGCCCGTATGGTGGGAACTGTGAACGAATGTCTCCCTCCCTCTTTGTCTATCTCTGTGTGTGTGCGAGGATTGGGAAGGTGTGGGGGGCACGCAAAGTTGTGGCTGGCCGACATGGCCAGCCCCTGGGAGTGCACCACACCCACTCACCGTGTGCTGCGTCCTCGTGCTGTGCTGTGCTGTGCTGTTCTTTGGTGCCCACAGGTGCAGGAGTGGAAGATGAAGTGCGATGCGGTGGAGAAGCGCGAGGCGGAGCGTCGCGACGCAGACGCAAAGAAGCACAAGGAGGTGGGGCACGTACAGTGATTTCCTTTTGGGCTCTACACAGCTCGTACAGTGATTTCCTTTTGGGCTCTACACAGCTCGTAGATTTCCTTTCGGCCTCTACACAGCTCGTGCAGTGATTTCCTTTTGGGCTCTACACAGTATTTTGCCTGAACTTTGACCAAGGACACAGCTGAAACCGTTCGGTGGATTGGTAGTCTGACGAGCCCTCCAGATATAACTCGTCAAGGGCTTTCAAATTTCCTGTATATGGGGAGAAACGGTCAACGAGAGGTCAACGGTCAACGTGGTGAAAGAAAAATCCGGCTGTGAAAGAGTTGATTAAAAGTCGTGAAAAGAAGATCACTGGGCACGAAGCTTGGCCAGCCTTCTAGGTGCCCAGTAAGGTGCAGGGTCGGCGCACACAGCCGGGAGTTTTGGGGCGGGCGGGTACGCACGAGGCGCGGCCGCAGGTGGTGTCTCCCAGCAGGTCTGCTGTGTCTGTCGGCTCTGGCCCTGGGTAGATAGACGGTGCCCAGTAAGGCGCAGGGTCGGCGCACACAGTCGGTTTGGCTGGTGCTGATGCCGAAACACCTGAATTTTTGAGGGTGGCTGCTTTTAGGCTGCCCACGTTTTTGTCTCGCCACAGTTACATCGGCAAAGACTACCTCTAGTCCTAGTACCACCGCCTAGACCCAAGTCCAGTTCTGGCCCTAACAATTACTTGTGAGGGGCGGTAGCCACCAGCCGGCTGCCTGCCAACGTGTAGTCCCAGAGCAAAAAGGAGAGCTATTGTGCGACGCCTCCAAAATAGGTCCTAACTGCTTCTAGGGGATAGGGGGTCAAGTGGCGCTTGCCAATCTACTTGACCGCCGTGGTGGAGGGGCCGGCGCCTGAGGGGCAGCCGGACCGTACACCACGGCTCTCCACCCGACCCTATCCTGAGCACGCTCAAACGCCGTGTCCGAAAAAGTCTTCCAATCAGAACGAGCGCCACTAGTTTCGCCTAGCTGCTGAATCAGTAGCTTAAGAAAATAGTGTCGGGAGGAGGCTGGAGGCCGGCCTTGCTGCCGAGCCACATCCATTGTGCAGTCAAAAGTCGTACGAGGAAGACGAGAAGCCGGCATGCGCATCACATGGCCTAGCCACTGCATTGATCGCTTTGCCACAAGCTCTCAATTGGCTCAGTGTCGCACGCCTGCCGAATATAAGTTAATCTGAGCCGGTCGACCAGGCGCACACCCAGAATGCGACGAAGGCAGTTAGAGTGGGCAACCTCCAATCGAGTCAGTTGTGTTTTAGTAGGGGCCCATGTTTCGCAGCCGTACAGAAAGTGGGGCAGCACGAAAGTGTTGTAAACCCGCATCTTAGACTGCACTTGCATCTTCTTGCTGGCCCAAATCTTATCAAAAGACGCAAACACGCCCAGCGCGCGACCGACACGCACACCGATCTCCTTTTCCACACCACCACTCTGGGTTATCCAACTCCCTAGATACTTAAATGCAGAGACGGTCTTCACCTCACCACCAGTCAGCGCAAACGTGGGCAGATCCGCGTCAAAATCTGCTGGCAAAATCATCACTTCTGTCTCGCCGCAGTTTGTTTTTTCCTGTCGGTGGATGGTGTGTGCGAGGCACGTCCTCCCGAGCGCACACCCCGAACTCACGTGCATTGGACTCGTTTCGGCCGCCCCCGAGCGCCGGGACTGTCTCATTTGAGTTTTGCTGCGGGCGGGTACGCACGTGGCGCGGCCGCAGGTGTCTGCTAGGAGGTCTGCCGTGTCTGTCAGCTCTGGCCCTGGGTAGTAGACAGACGGAGCCCATGATGCCCACGGGTTGAGAACAATCTACGCAAGCGTGGCCGCGGCTGCGAGCCGGCGGCTGAGTGGTGTGGATCGTCTTTCGTACCTCGCGACTGAGCATCCGATTCACTCGACGCGAGGCATATAGACCCCCAGACGCGACCAGCGTTTGCAGTCAAAGCCAAACTGCAGGTTGGCTGGGTTTGACTGGGGGTGCTTAGCGTAACCACTGGGTGGGTGCAGTGCTTCCTCAACTAGGCGGTCTACCGCCAACGGCGGTCAACAGGCGGTAATAATTAGTTCCCGGTAGCAGCTCACCGCCCAAATCGCGATAATTTCGGCCGAATAGTGTGAAGTTTTGTATTCTCGCGTTTCTCAAAATAGGCAATTCAGGATGTTCGCTGGTCACCAGGCGGTAGGTATGAATTCATCTGAATCAATTGAGGAACCACTGTGTGGGTGGATGCAGCGGTCCTGCTGGGCTGCGGTCCTGCTGGGCACGCGCACAAAAACTGTGCATGCTCACACGTCTGTCTCGCTAGGACAGAGGGATGGTGCTGTGTACCGGGGCCCTGCCGACGCGCACCCTCGCAAGGCGGGAGCCTTCAGACAGGCGGTCCGCAGGCGATGGCACCCGGGGGGGGGAGGAGGGGGAGGGGCTGGGTAGATGGGGCACAAAATGTCCCAAAAGGCTTCCTCCCGGGTCACACACATACACGCGCGTGTGGCATCCATCCCCTTTACGCGACGCGAGGTGCCGCACGCGGCATGTGAGGTCGTCCCCCCCCATTATGGCCCTCAACCTCTCTCCTCCCCAACATGTCTCCTCCCCCCCCCCATTATGGCCCTCAACATCTACTTCCCTTCCCGCTCCCCATTATGGCTCTCAACATCTCTCCTCCCTAACGTCTCTGCTCCCCAACATTTCTCCCTCCCCAACATGTCTCCCTCCCCAACACGTCTCCTTCCTCAACGTCTCTCCTCCCCAACACACACACACACACACACACGTCTGCATCTGCAGGAGGTGTCGTACCTTGAGAACTTTGCAAAGCAGCTCAAGCAGCAGCTCGAGGCGTTCTTGGTGCCGAGCAAAAAGGCACCCGCTGGCGCGCCGCCGGCATGAGCGAGCACAGCACTGGGCGCGCTCAGCTCAAGCAGCAGCTCGAAGCGTTCCTGGTGCCGAGCAAAAAGGCACCTGCTGGCGTGCCGCCGGCATGAGCGAGAGCACAGTACAGGGCGCGCTCATTTGGTAGGCTGGCGCGCTGCGTGGCCTTGCGGGCTCTACTAGTAGAGCTCCCCTAGACGTGTTGTCTAGGCCTTAACTCACGCCCCGGGGTCCTCCGGGCGCGTACATGTAAAATCTGTAAAAAAAAAAAGGGCGCGCTCATGAATGTTCTCATATCTCGAGCACAGGGCCATGGCGGGTATCCTGTTGATACTCAGCCACTACACGTGCTACGTTTCCATCGTCAACAGCAGTCTCTATCGTCAACAGCAGTTTCCATCGTCAACAGCAGTCCCTATCGTCAACAGCAGTGTATACCGTCAACAGCAGTTTCTATCGTCAACAGCAGTCGCGATCGTCAACACATCCGTCATTAGAGGGGCGCCGCCGTTGTGAACATGCTGTGTTGTGCCGACTGTTGAGCACAGTGGCGGGAAAAAACACTGTGGCGGGCGTCCGCCGTAGGAGGGGATTCCGCCGAACATGCGTGCATGCATGCTGCGCTCGCGCTTCAACACAGCGGCAGAAGACACTGCGACGGGCATCTAAGGCACGCACACACGCGAGGTCGTGGGGCGCCCACCGATGCGAGCGCCCCCTCCCCTCCACCCCTCCCCGGCATGCGGCGTGCACGCGCGGATGCCGCCGGCCGCCAACGGCTGAATCAGTGCCTCCCCCACTTCCAGTGCACGCGCGCGGATGCTGCCCGCCCGCTCGCGGCTGAATCATTGCCTGCCTCTCGGTGCTGCCACGTGCGGGTGGGCGGCTGCTGGCACGTCAGCGCGCCCCCCCACCCCCCCTCGCGCGATGGAGGGGTGTGGCGGGGGGCGCTTCTAGTATAACTCTCCCCTTCCAAGAAAGGTTGTAAAAACAGTGTCTCTGGCGGAATCCTGTCTTGTTTCTTACAAACAACATCTTCGCACTGCGGCAGGCAGATAGACGGCAACACTTAAAAACGTCCACGTTCACGTCCCAGCGTCACTTCCAAATGTCACTTCCTGCTTGACGCGTTGGCTCATTCACAAAAAAACATGGTTCAACTCACTCATATCTCATATCGCACTGTCTCACATCGTCTTAAGAGGTGTCCTTGGCTGTAACAGCCATCATCATATGAGTGAGTTTAACCATGCATTGAGGCCAAAATAATGCAATTCACAAACCCGCATTGTGCCTGTACATGAGAGCTCGCACGGTGTTATATTATTTTGACACAAAATTGATATAACCTGCACTCCTGCCTGCACTTTCCCCCGCCCCGCCCAAGTACTCTGTTGTTCAACAATCAAAACATCCGTGTTGTGTCGAACATTGTGCATCCCCCCATCCCCCCACCCCCCGCCCCGGTGGGACGGCAAGCCCCTCACAGCTCAGCAGCCGATGTGACTGGCCGCGATTTCCTCACATGTCCTCCTCGACCACGTCATCCTCCTCGTCAGCAGGCGCCGCCTCCTGCTCCTCATCATCTGCAGCCTCTGGCACCTCCACTCCGGCAGCCTCAGGCATCTCTGAGCCAGCCTCCTTGAAGTCGTCCCCACCCTCGGACCCGCTGGGCTGCGAGGCCGGCTCGGCATCGTCATCAGCGTCTGCGTGCACTGACGCCTCAGACGCGCCTGCCTCGGCCTCCTTTTCCTCGGCCGCAGCATCGGAACCAGCAGCCTCGGGAGTTTCGGCATCCGAGCCAGCTGAGTCAGCGACAGTGGCAGCCTCGGCATCCAAACTAGCTGAATCACCAACATTGGCAACGGCAGCGCCCTGCTGCGGGTGGTCCAGCATGGCCGACGCCTGCGAGCGCATTGACGCGGCCTGCGAGCCGGCGCGAGACATCGGCCTCGTCGTGGGCTTTGGTGACTGCACCTGGGAGGGCGGGCGCGGCAGCAGACCTGGCGCGGGCAAAGCAGCAGCAGCAGCAGCAGCAGCAGCAGCCGCGAGCACAGCCGTGTCGGGGGTCGTCGTGGTGCTGCTGCTGCGCGACGCCTGCTGCGACTGAAAGCCCGCGCGTGAGAGCGCGCCGCTCCTGTGGTGCGCGCGCTTCAGCGCGCTCGGGGGGCTGTACTCCACGCGCTCGATGCTGGCGCGTGGGGACCTGCACACCCCGCTGGATGGGCGCGCGGCCTCGCCGACTGGCGAGTCATCCCACGGCGGGGCGGCCGACGCGGCCTCCGACGCCGAGATCGCGGTGCTTGGGCGCAGCGCGTATGCGGGCGCGCTCCCCACGCGTGCCGGCACGCCCGCCACGCCGCCCGATCCCAGTCCGTACATCGACCTGATGGCGCGCGGGGAGCCGAGAGATCCCGACACGGCCGAATATGGGCGCGCCGACGAGCGCGGGGCCGGCGCGGAGGCGTGCGACCGCAAGCAGTAGGGGCTCGCGCTCGAGGGGCGGCTGGGGGCGTGCCCGGTGCCGGACTCGGGCATGAAGTAGGCGTCGCGCGGGCCGCGGAACATGGAGAGGCGGAGCACGTGGCCCTAAGGGAGGGGGGGGGGGAGAGGGGCTCGGGTGAGGGGAGGGGAAGGCCTCTTTCGCATGGGCATGAAGGAGTTGTGTGGCCAACGGAACATGGAGAGACGGATCACATGGCCCTACGGGAGGGGGGAGGGGGGGGGAGGTGTCGGGTGAGGGGCTCGGGTGAGGGGAGGGGAGGGCCTCCATTGCATGGCATGAAGTAGGCGTCGCGCGGGCAGTGGAACATGGAGAGGCGGAGCCCGTGGCCCTATGATTGGGCAGGGGGAGGGGGGGGGAGAAGGGGGGAGGGATGGGGCCTCCATTGCAGGGCATGAAGTAGGAGTTGAGTTGGCCGCGGAAAATGGAGACGCGAAGCACGTGGCCCTATGGTTGGGCAGGGGGAGAAGAGGGGGGAGAAGGGGGGAGCGATGGCCTCCATTGCGGGGCATGAAGTAGGAGTTAAGTTGGCTGCGTAGCACCTGACCCAAGGGGGGCATCAGGGGAGGGGAGGGCCTCAATCGCAGCAGCTGCCCTCTGTCCTACCCAGCCACACTGCGGCACATTAAGCCAACACTCCCGTCAAGCCCGCCATTTGTGCGTCACACCAACCTAAAAAACCTCCCATTTCCGCACACCTGGTTTGCCTCGTGCTCACTCCTCCATCGCCCACTCCTCCACCCCCACAGACACAACAACTGGGGCAGCGCCCCGCGCCTGCCATGTGTGCCCCCCCCCCCTATTTCCGCCCATCTGGTTTGCCTCGTGCTCCTCCTCCATCGCCCTCCCACGTCAACCATCACTCACTTCGCCGGGCCTCCTCAATCACAGGGACAGCGCTCCGAGCCGGCCATTTGTGCCCCCCCCCCTCCCCCCCTGTTTCCGCACAACTATTTGCCTCGTGCTCCTCCTCCATCGCCGACAGCCGCCACCCCCACAGACACAACAACTGGGGCAGCGCTCCACGCCCGCCGTTTGTGCCCTCCCCTCCCCCCCTCCCCTCCCCCTATTTCCTCACACCTGGTTAGCCTCGTGCTCCTCCTCCATCGCCCCCACGTCGTACGCTGACACGACCCCGTTGATCCTGCGCAGGATGCGCGAGTTCTCGAGCAGCGTCGACATGCTGCGCTGGGTGTCCGCAAACGTGACGGACCCGGTCTGCCGCACGTGCTGGTGGTGGTGGATCGAGCGCGGGGACGCGCACATGCTGGTGTTGACGTGGTCCACGCACTTGAGGTTGGTGACGGGGTCGTAGTACTGGCCTGGGGGTGGGGGTGGCGGTGGGGGGGGGGGGGGGCAGTAAGGTTTTGTGGTACTGGCCTGGTGTGTGTGTGTATGTGGGGGGGTGACGGGCGGGGGAGGGGGGCGGGGCGGATGAATTGGGTGAGGTGGGTGAGGGAGGGCACGCTCGGAAGTGGGGGGAGGGGGGGGCGACCGGCTTCGGGATACGGGGCGATCTCTGAGGATCATGATGGTGGATTCTACAGTCGTGTGTGACGCACCTACCGTCAGGGTTTTTGACCTTGCTCGGTGTATATCATACCTTTTGTTGAGGTGAGGCTGATAAAGCAGCAGTGAGGCCTTTTAGGCATTCTAGAGCTACGATGGCTGTGAAGGCCCACTGCTGCTTTACCAACCTCACCTCACTTCAACAGAGGGAGGGAGGGGGGGGGGCGCAGTGCATGCGCACCCGCCGCATCAAACCCCATCGCTTTGGCATCCCCCGCAACCCCATGTGCGCCAAGGTGCCTCAACCAACCCCTGCAACCAACCCCTACGAACAGCTCTGCTCTCAGCTTGCTCTCCGTGTGGTCTCTCCGCCACTCACACTCCCCAAGCCCATGCCTGCTGCTGCCTGACGGCGCCATGTGGATGGCCACATGCGCTGGTGCTGGTGCTGTGTCTGGTGCCCCGTGCGAGTCGAACACGCCAGGCCAGGCCAGGCCAAGTTGCCCTCCTCCCTATACACACAACAGGCCAACTTGCCCCCCCCCCCCGCACACACACAACAAAACAGCCGTGCGGGTACTCTGCTGGTACTCACCGGCGCCCCACTGGAACGTTGAGCGGCCTAGGAACGGGCGCATGCTGGATGCTGTGTCAGTCGCGCGGATCTTGATGAGCTTCTCGAGCAGAAACTTGTTAGCCTGAGGGGTGCGTGGGGTGGGGGTGCATGTGTGCGTGTGAGCGTGTGTGCGTGTGTGCCTGTGTGCCTGTGTGCGTGTGTGTGCGTGTGTGCGTGTGCGTGTGTGTGTGTGTGTGTGTGTGTGTGCATGTGTGTGTGTGTGTGTGTGTGTTTGTGCGTGTGTGTGTGTGTGCATGCATGTGCCTGCGCAACACCATATATTTATGTTATATGATATCCATGCACCGGCCCGCCCGTGCGTGTCCCACCGTGTCAATCTTCTCCTGCTGCATCTGCATCTGCTGCTGCTTCTTGGGGTTGTTGAATACGTCCGTCTTGAACTGGAGGGAGACCGGCTGACTGGTGTCCACCTCCTTTCTCACTTTCGCTAGCCGCTTCCTGGCGTCCGCCGCCTCCTTCTTTCTCCATCTCTGTGGGTAGAAAGTGGCACGTTACGTGCGGTGGAGGCGCAGCAACAGCCGCTGCATGGTGGTGTTGCAGTCTGCCAAGCGCCACGCGTCCAACGACCTCCGCCGCCCTTCTCCGCTTCTCCCCTGCCCCACCTCAACCCTACCGAAAAACGCACCTCTTCGCAGATTGCTGAAGAGACGGGGTTGGCTTTACGGCCTCGATCCGCCATGAAATCTAAGTTTCACAATATTTTGGACGCGAGAGCCGGCTCTGGTGTCAGCTCCGCACCCTGCCCAAGGCCTCGCACGCGCGCTTCACGATTTTTTTGCCCAGGAAAATGTACAGTACCACGAGGAAATCCAGTTGGTGTTGCGTTTTGATATTGCCCCACACAATTCCATGTCGTTTGATGGATCAATATGCCGTATTGGAACGTGCATATACCGCTCAGGGTCCCTCCCACGTGGGAGCTGGAAGAACTCCAGATCTGGGATAGACTAACCGTCTTGGGCGCACGTTCCCAGAAGCACCAAGGGCTGTTCCCTAGTCTACTGGGAGACCCTTCATGCTGGCATCGACGATGCTTGCGTCGGGACTGCCCCAGCAGCACCGGATGGAGCTGGGATGGAGTGGCACGCGGCGCACTGCTCCATGTGCAGGCGCGTGCGTGGGCGCATGGCGACGCCATGCATGCCGACAGCCTGTGCAACCAGTTGGGCTGCTGGGCAGAGGAGCTGGACGACAGCACCTCCAGCACCTGCCCACCATATGCTCATCGGCGTCCCCCATCACCGGCGGGGACGCCGCGGACCCCAGTGGCGACGGCGGCGACACGCAGCCCCTGGACGGCAGCGGCGGCGACACGCAGCCCCTGGACGGCAGCGGCGACGCCACGCAGCCTCAAGATGACAGCGGCATCAGCAGCGGGGGCGACGCTGACCTGTCGGGTGCCATCATGGCCGCGGGCAGCGCCCTCTATGCCGAGGACACAGGCCCGCCCCCAGCAGCTGCAGCAGCTGCTGCGCCCCCGAGCGCAGCACCAGCCGACGCACCACCCCCGGACGCGGCGCAGCACCCCACCGAGGGCGGCGAGCTGCTCGTGGCCGGCTGGCTGCAGTTCGTTCTTGTGTACGCGTGCTTGCTCGGTGCAGCATACGTGCTGCCTGCCGTGCTGACTATTGGTGCTGCGGTGCTCGACGGCACAGTTGCACTCACGTCAAAGGTGTGTGCTGAGGGCGCGTGTGTGCGCGTGTGTGGCTGTGTGCATGTCAGTTACAGTAACAGTTACACTACATCGGCTTTCCAGCGAAGACTACCTGTCACACACTAGATGTGCTTACGTGCGTACGAGCGTACGCACGTGCGTGCATGCCCCCCCCCCCATTCAACCCCCCCCCCTCATTTCCATTAAACCCCTGACACCCACCCATGCACACCCACCCACCCTCACCCACCCGATCCCATCAGTCCCTCACCGACGCCCTCATGGAGCGCACCGAGTACCTCACGACCCTGTTTGGCACCCTCAACGTGTTCCTCAAAATCGTGTTTGTGCTCGCGGCCGGCACGCCGTTCATCGCATTCTTCGGACTCGTCTACCACAAGATGACGGGCACGCCGTTCCCGCATTCGCTGCTCAAGGTGTGGATATAGGTGTGGATAGGTGTGGGGAGGGTGTGGGGAGGGTGTGCGACTGGTGCCGGGCACGCCGCTGCTGCAGTCGCTGATGCAGGTGTGGATAGGTGTGGATAGGTGTGGGGCAGGGTGTGGGGGAGGTGTGGGACTGGTCTACCACAAGATGACGGGACACCGCTCCCGCAGTCGCTGCGCAAGGTGTGGATATATGTGTGGATAGGTGTGGGGGAGGGTGTGGGGGAGGTGTGGGACTGGTCTACCACAAGATGACGGGGCACGCCGCTCCCACAGTCGCTGCTCAAGGTGTGGATAGGTGTGGATAGGTGTGGGGGAGGGTGTGGGGGAGGGTGTGGGACTGGTCTACCACAAGATGATGGGCACGCCGCTCCGCAGTCGCTGCTAAACGTGTGGATGGGTGTGGGCATATGTGTGGGGAAGGTGTGGGGGAGGATGTGGGACTGGTCTATCACAAGATGACGGGCACGCCGCTCCTTCAGTCGCTGCTCAAGGTGTGGATGTAGGTTAGGGGAGGGTGTGGGGAACTGTGCGGGGAGGGTGTGCGACTCGTGACGGGCGCCGCTGATAAAGGTGTGGATATGTTTGGGGAGGTGTGGGGAGGGTGCGGAACTGGTGCATCACAAGAATGTGTGGATATGTGTGGAGAGGTGTGTGGATAGGTGTGGGGAGGGTGTGGGGAGGGTCCAATGCCTGCAACCCCCCCCCTGACACACACAACATACACACACACAGCTCCACGTCCTCATGAACCGCTTGCCCCGCATGTCTGTGCTCATCAAGACCCCCCCTCCATCACACACACACACACACACACACACACACACACACACATACATTCCCCCCACCCAACCCGACCCCACACAGTTCTATGTCCTCATCAAGCCTCATGTCCTCATATCGGTGCTCAACAAGACCCCCCCCCTCCATCACACACACATACAACACATACGTACGCCACCACCACCACCACCACCACACACAGTTATATGTCCTCATCAACCGGCTGCCAGGCATGTCGGTGCTCAGCGAAACATCGCTCCCCACCGTCACACCCACACACCCACACACACCCACACACAAAACACATACATCCCCCCCCACCCCCACACAGTTCTACGTCCTCATCAAGCGTCTGCCAGGCATGTCGGTGCTCAGCGAAACGTTGCTCCCCACCATCACACACACACACACACACACACACACACACACACACACACGCACACACACACACACACACACACATGCACACACACACACACACATACCTCCCCCTCCCCCTACCCACCCACCCACACAGTTCTACGACCTCATCAACCGTCTGCCAGGCATGTCGGTGCTCAGCGAAACGTTGCTCCCCACCATCACCATCACACAAACACACACACACACACACGCACGCACACACACACATAGACACACACACGCATACACATGCACACACACACACACACACATACCTCCCCCCACCCCACCCACCCCCACACAGTTCTACGTCCTCATCAACCGTCTGCCAGGCATGTCGGTGCTGAACGAAACGTCGCTCGCGGCCGCACTGCTGGTCAACTGTGTGTACTACCTGGGGGCGTTCTCGTTCGCGGTGGGTTCACTCGGCGGCCTGACACTTTTGGGGCGTGTTGTCGTTTGCGGTGCGTTCAGTGGGCGAGGGCTTGACTGCTCGTCAACTGTGTCGACTTACTGGGGGCGTTCTTGTTCGCAGTGAGTGCAGGGGGCTGGCGGCCTGCCTGCCCGCCTGCTCGCCTGCCTGACTGCCTGACTGCCTGACTGCCTGACTGATCGACTGACTGACAGACATGGAACTGTGTCTACTACTTGGGGGCGTTTGTGGTGAGTTCAGGCAGGCAGGCAGGCAGGCAGGCAGGCAGGCAGGCAGGCAGGCAGACAGGCAGGCAGGCAGACTGACTGACTGACTAACTGACTGACTGACTGACTGACTGACTGACTGACTGACTGACTGACTGACTGACTGACTGACTGACTGACTGACTGACTGACTGACTGACTGACTGACTGACTGACTGACTGACTGACTGACTGACTGACTGACTGACTGACTGACTGACCGACCGACTGACAGCCCGACTTCCCTGCCTGACCGCGCGCTCGCCTGCCCGCCTGGTACCGCCCCGCAGATATTCCTGGGTGCCGTGCCCTGCCTTGCCTACCTACCCTGCCTGCTCTGCCTGCCTGCCAAAAACAACTGTCTGAATACCTGACTGACCGACTGACCGACTTCCCTGCCTGACCGCCCGCCCACCTGCCTGCCTGGTACCGCCTCGCAGATCTTCCTGGGTGTCGTCACGGAGGAGGTCAAG
>VFSX01000151.1:0-10000 GCA_016618255.1 Chlamydomonas sp. UWO 241 | reverse complement strand
CACAAACACACACACACACACACACACACACACACACACACGCCCTCGCAGGTGTTCACCACCGCTGGCAGCAAGTGCTGCGAAGCGATAAGCCCCACCACCACCACCACACACACACACACACACTCTCTCTTGCGTTTGCCACCGCCGGCAGCAAGTGCCGCGCAGTGATGAGCCCCCCCCCCCACCAGACACACAGGCCCCCCCCCCCCACACACACACACCCCACACACTCGCTTGCCCTTGCAGACGTACTTCACCCGCCGCCGCAAGTGCCGCGCAGTGATGAGCCCCCCCCCCCCACACACACACACTCACACGCCCTTGCAGACGTTCATCCCCCCCCCACACACACACACGCACACACACGCACACACACACACACGCACACACTCACACATACACAAACACACACACCACACGCACACACACACACACACACACACACACTTCCACCCACACAGAGAGAGAGAGACATTCGTTACAGTTCCCATCCACATTTGTTACAGTTCCCAGCCACACACACACACACACACACACGCCCTTGCAGACGTTCATCCCCCCACACACACACACGCACACACACGCACACACACACACACGCACACACTCACACATACACAAACACACACACCACACACACACACACACACACACACTTCCACCCACACAGAGAGAGAGAGACATTCGTTACAGTTCCCATCCACATTTGTTACAGTTCCCAGCCACACACACACACACACACACACACACGCACGCACACGCCCTTGCAGGCGTTCACCACCGCCGGCAGCAAGTGCCGCGCAGTGAGGAGCCCCCCCCACACACACACGCCACACACACACACACACACACACACACGCACCCACACACACGCACACACACACACACACACACAAACACTCACACGCCCCTGCAGGCTTTCACCACCGCTGGCAGCAAGTGTCGCGCGGCGATGAGTCGAGAGGAGGCATCGCGCGTGCACGCAAAGAAAATGATTGTGTGTGGGTGGAGCCGGCAGGTGCGTGCACACACACACACACACACACACACGCGTGCACACACACATATGCACATACATGCACACACACACACACCCTGTTGTGCGCAGCTGCCGAATGACCTGATGCAGAGCTTTGCTAGCTCCACACACACACACACACGCACACACACACACATGCACAGCTGCGGAGTTACCTGATGCAGAGCCTTGCTAGCACCACACACACACACACATGCACACACACACACACACATGCGCAGCTGCTGAATGACCTGATGCAGAACTTTGCCGAGTTCGCTCCCAAGGGACTTGAGGTATGCACGGCCACGATGGTGCACGGCCACGATGAGGGTTGAGGGTTGAGGGTGTGGTTGTGCCGTGTAGTTGTGCCGTGAGGCACCCCTTTCTCATTGCAGGCACACACGCACAGACACAGGCATAAGCACGTGCATACACACACACACACAACAATCAACAAACCAACCAAGCGTTACATGAGGCCATCCGCATGCACCGGCAATGCATGTACTACTAACGGCAATACACCCGGCAATCGTTACAAAGTCTGACCCGTGCACTGGGATGTCTTTCGAATAGCGGGTGACCACACACACACACACACACATACACACCACCTCAACCCCAGGTGACGTTTTTGACGCCAGGGTTGCTCGCACCAAAGGACAAGAAGGGGAGGCGCATCAAGCACACACACACACTCCCACACACACACGCACAAGCACACACGCACCTCAAACCCAGGTCACGTTTGTGATGCCCGGATCGCTCGCACCCAAGGACAAGAAGGGGCTGCGCATCGAGCGCGAGACGCTGCCGACCATCGCGGGCATCAACTTCCGCGCAATGTATGTCGAAGACGAAAACCCAGTGTCGGTCAAGGTGCGCAGTAGAGGGGCTTGTGCATATTCGGGGTTCTTTCGGAGTGTAGGATTTCAGCCCGAAGTGCCTGCAAACAGAGCCTCCAGTCGGTGTGTGTCGCAGGCACAAAAGCAGTGTCGGTCAAGGAGAGGTGGAGGGAGATAGAGAGGGAGGTAGAGAGGAAGAGGGGCACAGAAGGAGAGGGGGAGGGAGGGAGGGGGGGAGGGAGAGGAAGGAGGGGGAGAAGGATGGAGAGAAAGAGAGGTGTGGAGAGAGACAGAGAGAAGGAGGGAAAGAGGGAGGTGGGGAGGGGGCGAGAGAGAAGGAGAGAGAGAGGGAGGGGTTGTGAGCGAGTGAGTCTGCAGCTGCCTGCCCGCCTGCCCGCCCGCCCGCGCCCGGCCGCCGCCCGCCGCCGGCCCGCCCGCCCCCCGACCGCCTGTCTGTCTGTCTGTCTGTCTGTCTGTCTGTCTGTCTGTCTGTCTGTCTGTCTGTCTGTCTGTCTGTCTGTCTGTCTGTCTGTCTGTCTGTCTGTCTGTCTGTCTGTCTGTCTGTCTGTCTGTCTGTCTGTCTGTCTGTCTGTCTGTCTGTCTGTCTGTCTGTCTGTCTGTCTGTCTGTCTGTCTGTCTGTCTGTCTGTCTGTCTGTCTGTCTGTCTGTTGTCTGTCTGTCTGTCTGTCTGTCTGTCTGTCTGTCTGTCTGTCTGTCTGTCTGTCTGTCTGTCTGTCTGTCTGTCTGTCTGTCTGTCTGTCTGTCTGTCTGTCTAACCACCTGCCTGCTTGCCTGCCTGTCTCTCACAGTTACAGTTACATCGGCTTTCCAGCAAAGACTACCTCTAGTCCTAGTACCACCGCCTAGACCCAAGTCCAGTTCTGGCCCTAACAATTACTTGTGAGGGGCGGTAGCCACCAGCCGGCTGCCTGCCAACGTGTAGTCCCAGAGCAAAAAGGAGAGCTATTGTGCGACGCCTCCAAAATAGGTCCTAACTGCTTCTAGGGGATAGGGGTCAAGTGGCGCTTGCCAATCTACTTGACCGCCGTGGTGGAGGGGCCGGCGCCTGAGGGGCAGCCGGACCGTACACCACGGCTCTCCACCCGACCCTATCCTGAGCACGCTCAAACGCCGTGTCCGAAAAAGTCTTCCAATCAGAACGAGTGCCACTAGTTTCGCCTAGCTGCTGAATCAGTAGCTTAAGAAAATAGTGTCGGGAGGAGGCTGGAGGCCGGCCTTGCTGCCGAGCCACATCCATTGTGCAGTCAAAAGTCGTACGAGGAAGACGAGAAGCCGGCATGCGCATCACATGGCCTAGCCACTGCATTGATCGCTTTGCCACAAGGCTCTCAATTGGCTCAGTGTCGCACGCCTGCCGAATATAAGTTAATCTGTGCCGGTCGACCAGGCGCACACCCAGAATGCGACGAAGGCAGTTAGAGTGGGCAACCTCCAATCGAGTCAGTTGTGTTTTAGTAGGGGCCCATGTTTCGCAGCCGTACAGAAAGTGGGGCAGCACGAAAGTGTTGTAAACCCGCATCTTAGACTGCACTTGCATCTTCTTGCTGGCCCAAATCTTATCAAAAGACGCAAACACGCCCAGCGCGCGACCGACACGCACACCGATCTCCTTTTCCACACCACCACTCTGGGTTATCCAACTCCCTAGATACTTAAATGCAGAGACGGTCTTCACTTCACCACCAGTCAGCGCAAACGTGGGCAGATCCGCGACAAAATCTGCTGGCAAAATCATCACTTCTGTCTTGGCGGCGTTGATTTTTGTCTCTCACAGCCACACATTATCCTCATCCGTGCCTGTGCCCTGCTTGCTGCGCAGGCCAGTCGCTCACCTATCGCACAAATGGTAATGTATCCCAGACCACAAACAGGTGGCAACATGCAGTCCCTTACCGCCGTCAGAATCGAGACCGCCGACACCGCCGCGCTTGGTGCCTTGCACACATTCGTCCTTCATGCACCGCCCAACATGTGACTCTGAGGAATGTCCTCTCCTATATGCTCTTTGCCAGACATGTCTCTCAGAGACCGCTGTTTGGGGTAGACTAGCCGGCGGGAGCGGTAGTCTATCGGCTGGGAGTCGGCGGTACTCTAGTACACTTGAGTGGGCTGGAGTATCGGCGGGTGATCTCTAGAAGAAGAGGAGCCTGCTAAGCTGGAAACCCCGTGTTACTTGTTACTTGCACCGCCCATACCCCGCAATCGTCTGCCCTTCTGCGACTGACGCCCTAAACTGAATATGCATGCACCCCAAACTGTGTTCACGCACACACGCGCAGTCTCTCACCGCCGCCGGAATCGAGACCGCCGACACCATCGCGCTCGGTGGTCTGATGCACCTGGACCCACGTGCGGCAGACAGCTATGTGATGAGCGCGATGATGCAGGTGTGCGTGTGTGTGTGTGTGTGTGTGTGCGCTTGCACGTGTGCTTGCACGTGTGCTTGCACGTGTGCTTGCATGGGTGCCGGGATCACTGCACGCGATTACTGGCATGGAGTAGTATCACACACGTGTGATCACACTTTCATCACACACACACACACACACACACACACACATGCACACACACGTATCCAGGACGCCATCTCACAGAGCAAGCGCAAGACCGCGCCACACTTCGTCGCATGCATCAGCCCCCTCACCAACCACACGCACACGCACACGCACACGCACACGCACACGCACACGCACACGCACACGCACACGCACACGCACACGCACACGCACACGCACACGCACACGCACACGCACACGCACACGCACACGCACACGCACACGCACACGCACACGCACACGCACACGCACAGTACATACACGCACACACGCAAACACGCACGTACACACAAACAAGTACACACACACGCACACGCACACGCACACGCACACGCACACGCACACGCACACGCACACGCACACGCACACGCACACGCACACGCACACGCACACGCACACACACACACACACCACCCACCCCACACACTCACAGATCCAGGACGCCGTCGCACAGAGCAAGCGCAAGACCGCGCCACACTTTGTCGCACGCATCAGGGCCGCTGAGACAGCGGAGGCATGCAACGCATTCCTCAAGGTTTACCAACAGCACAAAGTTGTGGAGCCGGAGAGGGTGTGTGTACATGTTTGTGTGTGCGTGTGTGCTTCTGTCTGCGTGTCTCTGTAGGCGCCCCACTCTGTGGGCGTCCCACTCTGTGTCAGTCATCGCCGCCGCCTACGTCGACCCCCCTTCACCCATGCCGCCGCCGATCTCGCCGCCTCTCCTCCTCCGTACGCCCCCTGTCGTCGGGCCGCCAATTCAGCAGCCAGTCGACGCATGCATCCAGGAACTCAGTCCATCCGCACTCTCTCGCACGCCCTCCACATGGCAAAAAACACGTGACGCCCTACCGCACAGATTTCCCTCCCCCCGCAGCTCTGCAGCTTCAGACAACGGAGCCCAGGTATCTCAGTGCCATCACCTCGACCGCCATGCGGCCCGAGCCAGCGCTCAACTTGAGCTACCGAGTTCCTCCAGCCGCCACCGTCCCGCCCACCGCCCACTGCCCAGTCGTTCATTCGACCCCACGCCCCACCTCAAGAGACCCACCGCTTATCCCACTGCCGCCCCGTCGACCTCCATACACCCACATGCTCGTCACATGGAGTTGCCCCTCCCCATGCGCCCCATGCGCGCACATGCACCCCATGCACCCCCCCCATGCTACCAGCGCCTATGTATGCGCCATGTGGCCGGGCCACAGTGTGGCTCCCTCCTCTCTCCCCTCTCCTCCCTCCCTTCTCCTGTCTTCCACCCCTCCATCCCCGCTGCACCCCACCCCATCTTGCGCCCCCTGCCCCTCCCTGACCTCACCCGCCCCTCCCCCTCTCTCTCCGACTACCCTCCCGCTGCTGCCCTCCCGCTGCCTCCCACTTGCACGACTACCGCTGTTCGGACACGTCTTCGCACTATGCCGGCAGCGCCATCACCTTCTTCCGGCTCACGCCGATGACTTTTGCGCCCACTTCGTCACGTTCTACGCCCTCCGCAAACATCCATCTCTTCAACTTCACACGCAACATCCCCGAGCGCCCCGAGTTCGCCGAGCGAGTCACCACCGAGTGGATCATCTTAGTATGATTTCCACAACTGTGGAAGCCCTTCTGCCGACACCTAGTTTAAACTCAGTCGAGGCGGATTGACGAACACAGCCGTCAATGACCCGCCACTGCCCCTTTCCCCCACTGCTTTACGAATGAGGTTGTTCACCCTCTTGCTGGCGCACGGTTGGTCTCCCGCCTTCAAACGGAATCTCCTCAATTGATGACTAGAAACAGCCTATCTAGGTCTGCCGTGCAGAGCTCTCTGTAACGATATCTCTCTCTGTCTGCGTGTGTGTGTGTGTATGCGTGTGTGTGTGTGTGTGCGTGTGTGTGTGCATGCGCGCGCGTGTGTGTGTGTGTGCATGTGTGTGCGTGCATGTGAGTGTGCAAAGCATTCCTGAAAGCGTGCAAACAACACACGGCTGTGGATGGTGTGTGTTTGTTTGTATGTGTGTGTGTGTGTTTGTGTGCGCGTGCGTGCATGTGTGTGTGTGTGTGTTTGCACACACGCACGCAGGAAATCACCGACCCCAATACCGTGCACGTTTGCGTGCACACACACACACACACGCACAAACACGCACACGCACAGGTCATCACCAACCCCGACCTCGTGCACGTGGACCAGCTCATGGCGTGCATTCTCACGATGAGCGCGCGATGCGAGGACGGTATCGAGGTCATGCTGCACCTGTGAGTGTGTTTGTGTGTGTGTGTGTGTGTGTGTGTATCCTCACGATGAGCGCGCACTGAAAGGACTTTTTCGAGGTCATGCTGCACCTGTGTGTGTGTGTGTGTGTGTGTCCTCACGATGAGCGCGCACTGCAAGGACGTTTTCGAGGTCATGCTGCATCTGTGCTTGTGTGTGTGTGTGTGTGTTTTGTGTGTGTATCATCACGATGAGCGCGCACTGCAAGGACGTTTTCGATGTCATGCTGCATCTGTGTGTGTGTGTGTGTGTTTGTGTGTGTATCCTCACGATGAGCGCGCACTGCAAGGACGTTTTCGAGGTCATGCTGCATCTGTGTGTGTGTGTGTGTGTGTGTGTGTGTGTTTTGTGTGTGTGTATTCTCACGATGAGCGCGCACTGCAAGGACGTTTTCGAGGTCATGCTGCATCTGTGTGTGTGCGTGTGTGTGTGTGTGCGTGTGTTTGGTGGTTTGCTGTACCTGTGAGTGGGAGGGAGGGGGGAGGGGGCTCGCTCGCTCATCACTGGGGCGCGCTTGCACGGACGTATGTTGTGCCCCGGCATGCTTGTCCACGGTGCCCGCGATAGCCGTCGCCAGACACACACACACACACACACACACACACACAGACACACACACACACACACACGCATACACACACGCACACACACACACACACACACACAGAGAGAGAGAGAGATATCGTTACAGAGAACTCTGCACGGCAGACCTAGATAGGCTGTTTCTGGTCATCATTGAGGAGATTCCATTTGGAGGCGGGTGACCAACCGTGCGCCAACAAGAGGGTGAATAACCTCATTCAAAAAACAGTGGGGGAAAGGGGCAAATGCGGGTCACTGACGGCTGTGTTCGTCACTCCGCTTCGACTGAGTTTAAACTAGGTCTCGGCAGATTGACATCCACAGTTGTGGAAATCTCGCTTAGAGGATCCACTCGGGGGTGACTCGCTTGGACAAGAGGTCCATGAACTCGGGGTGCTTGGAGATGTCGCGTTTGAAGTTGGAAAAGTGGGTGTTTGCGGAGGAACGGAACTTGACGGAGTGGGCGAAAAAGTCGCCGGCGCTGAGCCGGTAGGATGTGATGGCGCCGCCGGCATAGAGCGAAGTCATGTCCGGTCGGCGGTACGCGAAAAGGGCGGCAGTGGGGGGGTATATGATGTCGGGAGGGAGTGGGGGGGGAGAAGGGACGGGCGGGTGTGTGGAGATGGAGGGGCGGGGGGACGGGGGAGGTGGGAGGCGGCGGATGAGGGAGCCGATGAACGTAGCTCGGTGCTTGTTGATCGTGTCGATAATGGGGAACGTACAGGGGGGGGAGGCATGCATCGTGGTGGTGGAGGTGTGCTCTGTGGTGTGAGGAGGGATGCCCTTGATGAGGCGGAGGAAACGGTTGTGGGTTACTTCAAGTCGGTGGATGTGGGCCTTGTTCAACGTCCATGTCTGGCAGCCATACAGTAGGGCAGAGATCACAAAGGCGTTGTAGAGGTGGATCTTGGTAGTGGGAGAGATTGAGTTGGAGTTCCAGAACCGGGGAGTGAGACGGTTGAAGGCGTACCAGGCACTTCCGATCCGGCGTGAGATCTCTGAGTCGAGGATGTCGGAATCAGACGTGTTGGGAGCGTCATCAGAAGGGGCGGCGGGGGAGGACAGAATACTTCCCAGGTATTTGAACTTGGAGGTGGAGTGGACCAGGTGGGGGGTAGATGAGGAGTTGGAGGGGATGGTGATAGGGGCGGAGGGGACGGTGTGGGCAGAAGGGTGGCCGAGGGATTGTGCCACGGTTTTGTCGTAGTTGATCGCAAGGGCCAGGTCTGAACAGATGCGGTCGAGGAGGGTGAGCATGGTGCGGAGGTCTTCCTCGGAGGGGGCGAGCAGGGCGATGTCGTCGGCGTAGAGAAGGAGGGGGAGTATGGTAGTCAAAAAGTCCTTGCGGGACTCAGGGGTGTACAGTTTTCCGTCGATCATGCCAATTTGAATGCCACCGTTGGGGAGCTGGGCAATCAGGGACCGGACAACTGTGTCGATGTAGACATTGAAGAGGAGGGGGGAGAGGGGGCAGCCTTGCTTGACGCCAGCTTTGAGAGGGAAAGGGGCGGAGTATGCACCTTTGACTCGGACTCTGGCGGTGGCACCAGAGTACAGGCTTTCTATGCGTGCGAGGAGGGCAGGGTGCGCGCCGCGGTGGAGGAGGGTTTTCCAAAGGGCGGCGTGGTTGACACTGTCGAACGCCTTGGACAGGTCGACGTAAGCCACATGGAGGGGGGCGCGGGCGCGGTGTGACTCTCTTGGAGGCGTCGTAGGGTGAAGATGGCATCGGAGGTGCCACGGCCCGGACGGAAGCCGAACTGGGAAGTGTGGAGGGTGGGCTCAAGCTGGAGCTTGAGGCGGTTGAGGAGGATGTGAGTGTAGACCTTGCCAGCGACGGGCAGGAGGGAGATGCCGCGGTAGGACTTGCTGCGCGTGGGTGGGCCCGAGGATGCGCCCTTGTAGAGGGGGCAGATGTCTGCTTGGTTCCACGCGGCGGGGATGGAGGTGGTGTTCCAACAGGTAAGGATGATCTGGTGGAGGGCGGTTGCGGTTGCGGTGCCGCCGTGCTTGAGCAGGGGGTAGGTGATGTCGTCAGAGCCGGGGGCAGAGTTTCTGAGGGATTTGATCGCGGAGACCACCTCGCTCAGAGAGGGAGGGGAGGCAAGGGGGAGAGGAGGAGGGGGGAGGGGGAGGGCCCGGGGCCGAATAGTTGGAGGGGAGAGGGGAAGGAGAGGGAAGGAGGGGAGGAGGGGGGGGAGGGGAGGGAGGGGGAGGGGGACGGAGGCGGAGCGGGGGTAGTGTAGGAGGAGGAGGGGGAGGGAGACGGGGGCGGTGCGGGGGTGGTGGGTGTGAAGATGAAGTGGGAGGCGAGGGTGGCTTCGTCGACTTCCAAGCGGAGTGGAGTGTGGAGGACACGGAAATATTCTCCAAACGCGTCTGCCACCGCCTGAGCTCCAAAGCACAGGTGGTCGCCGACACGGAGGGCAGGGAGGGCGGCGGAAGGGGGGCGGTCGACGAGTTTGGACAGCATGCGGTGGGCGGAGTAGGGGTTGTTGTCGTCAAACTCGTGTTGCACGCGTTGAGCGACACCGTCCCAGTGCTTGTTGGTGGCGCGTGCGATGGCGGACTTGAGCTCGGCGGTCATGCGCGCCTCCTTGGGGGCGTCGCGGTTGCCAGTCAGTGTACTGTCGGAACGCATGGACTGAAGGTCGTGGGCAAGTTTGAGAGTCTCGGGGGGGAGGTACAAGTGGATGGGGACCTCGCGTGGGCAGGGGCCAAG
>VFSX01000885.1:0-15000 GCA_016618255.1 Chlamydomonas sp. UWO 241 | reverse complement strand
GCATGACTGCGCACACACTCTGCATGCACACACACACACCTACATGCAGACACACCAACACGCAGACGGCACGCGCACACACACGCACCTGCATGCACACAAGCATGCACACACGCATGCCACGCCATGCGCCGCCGATCGCATGCGCAGCTCATGACCGCCGTCAAGACGCCGTACCTAGCCAACGGCAAGTTCGACCTGCGCGCGTACGACGAGCTGATCGAGCACCAGATCGCACACGGCGTCGAGGGTGTGATCGTGGGCGGCACGACCGGAGAGGGCCAGGTGGGGGCGTTTGGGGAGTGTGTGAGGGTGTGGATTGGGAGTGTGTGTGAGGGTGGCTGTGCTGGTGGTTGCGTGTGGTGTTTCTCTCTTTCTGTATGTGTGTGTGTGTGTATGTGTGTGTGTGTGTGTGAGTGGAGTTTGTCCCATGCCACCTCGGAGCCAAAGGGGAACGTCTGTACACAGTGGAATGTGTGTGTTTGTGCTCACGGAGTTGACAGTTATGTCATGAGTGACCCCGCAGTACCCCGCTGCGGGGTGGGATGGGGAATACCGAGGGGCAAGCTTCGGGGTGCTGCGCCAGCCGTCCACCATGCACGCTGGTGTGGCGAACAAGGAGAGAAGTGGGGCTAGCGACTCGACACGTGGGGACACGCACACGCGAATGCACACGCACACACACACAGACACATACACACACACACACGCATGCACACACACACGCACACACACACACGCATCCGATATCTTCGTACAAGCACATCATGGTCATCGCCCACATGGTCAACTTACGGCAAGAAGCTGACACACACACACACACACACGCACACACACACATGCACACACAGCTGATGTCATGGGACGAGCATGTCATGCTCATCGCCCACACGGTCAACATCTACGGCAAGGACCTAACTGTCATCGGAAACACGGGATCCAACTCGACGAGCGAGGCGCTGCACGCGACTGAGCAGGTGTGGTGTGTGTATGGGGGGGGGGCGTGTGTGTGTGTGCGTGTGTGTGCAACACGGGATTCATCTTGATGAGCGAGGCGCTTCGCGCGACTGAGCAGGTGTTGTCGATTGTACAGTCCGTCGGAGGCCTTTCATAGTGTATTAGACTTGTGCTCGCGCACTCAGGCCCTGAGGCATGTGTGTGTGTGTGTGTGTGTTCGTGTGTGTCTTTGTGTGTGTGTGCGTGTGTGTGTGTGTGTGTGTGTGTGCACGTCTGTATCTGGCCCCTGCTGCTTGCACGTTGAACGAGCGCAGCCCCCCCCCCCTCACACACACACACGCGAGCGGGGCTTTCCCGCCGGCATCAATGCACACACACACACACACACACACGCAGGGCTTTGCCGTCGGCATGCACGTGTCGCTGCAGAACCCCTACTACGGAAAGACCTCGATGATGGGACTGCACACACGCACACACGCAAACACACGCATGCACACACGCATGCACACACGCGCGCACACACACACACACACACATGCAGGGCTTTGCCGTCGGCATGCACGCGTCACTTCAGATCAACCCCTACTACGGAAAGACCTCGATGGCGGGACTCCGCAAGCACCTCGTAGCGGTCATGGACGAGGGGCCCGCGATCATCTACAACGTGCGTGTGTGTGCGTGTGTGTGTGTGTGTGTGTGTGTGCGTGTGTGTGCATGTGTGTGTGTGTGTGTGCGTGAGTGCGTGCGTGTGTGCGTGGGCCTTTGTTAAGGGGTTCTGAAGGGTCGACGGAAAACTGCAAAACCTGGCGGTCGTGGACGAGGGTCCCGCGATCACCTACAACGTGCGTGTTTGTACAGTCCGTCGGATACCTTAAATGGCGTGCGTGCGCGTGTGTGTGTGTGTGTGTGTGTGTGTAGGAGTTTGAGGTTAGTGATGGCTAGGGCTTCAAGGTCTGGGTCTAAGGGTCACCACACACCCACACGCACATGCGCAGGTGCCGGGGCAGGACATTCCACACTAAAACACCGCAACAAACGCCGCGGCAGACTCTGTACCCTGCCTGGACCCCCAATCCCCACACGCGCAGGCGCCAAGATTGTTGAGAAATCTTGAGGGTTTACATGATCCCTTATTATCCCTGACCCCCACCCCCACCCCCCCACACCCACACACGCACGTACGCACGCACAAGGACACACGCAGGTGCCAGGGCGAACGGGGCAGGACATTCCACACGGAAACACACACAAAACAAACGCCACGGCAGAGGTACCCCCTGACCCCCAATCCCCACACGCGCAGGCACCAAGATTGTTGCGAAACCTCTAGGGTTTATGTGATCCCTTGAATATCCCCCCCCACACACACACACACACGCACACGCGCAGGTGCCAGGGCGCACGGGGCAGGACATCCCCAACGACGTCGTCGCCGACATCTTCAAGCACCCCAACTTCCTGGGTATGAAGGTATGTGGGTGGGTGGGTGCGTGCATGCGTGTGTGTGTGTGTGCATAGGGGCAGGACATTCCCAACGACGTCGTTGCCGATATCTCCAAGCACCCCAACTTCCTGGGTGTGAGCGTGTGTGTGTGTGTGTGTGTGTGTGCGTGTGTGTGTGTGTGCGTGTGTGTGCACGTGCGTGCGTGCGTGTGTGTGTGTACATAGGGGCAGGACATTCCCAACGATGTCGTCGCCGACATCTCCAAGCACCCCAACTTCCTGGGTATGAAGAGGTGTAAGCGTGCGTGCATGTTTGCGTGAATGTGTGTGTGTGCGCGTGTGCGTGCGTGCGTGTATGCGTGTGCGAGCGTTCGTGCGTATAGGGGCAGCACATCCCCAACGATGTGGTCGCCGATATCTCCAAGCACCCCAACTTAGTCTTTGCTGGAAAGCCGATGTAACTGTAACTGTAACCCCAACTTCCTGGGCATGAAGGTACGTGTGTGTGTGTGTGCGTGTGTGCGTGTGTGTGTGTGCGCGTGTGCATGCGTGTATGTGTGTGTGTGTGCATAGGGGCGGCACATTCTCAACGATGTCGTCTCTGACATCTCCAAGCACCCCAGCTTCCTGGGCGTGAATGTTTGCATGTGTGCGTGAATGTGTGCGTGCGTTCATGCATGAAGGTGTGAAGCAGAACAGACAGCGCCCGCGCATGTGTATGTGCATATGGCACACACGCGCGCACACACACACACACACATGTACGCACACACACACACGCACGCACACACGCACGTACCCACACACTACAAACACCAACATGCCCACGTATACACACGCACACCTGCGTCGCACGCGGCCTTCCCCCCCACCCCATGACACACACACACACACACACACACACACGCCACCACGCCCACTCACAGGATTGCACTGGAAATGCGCACACACATGTGTAAACACATGCATGCACACACGCACGCGCGCACACACGTACACACACACACGCACACACTCGCGCGCGCACACACACACACACACACTTTCACACGCAGGAGTGCACCGGCAACGCGCGCATCAAGGCGTACACCTCCCAGGTGTGTGTGTGTGTGTGTGCGTGTGTGTGTGTTCATGTGCTGCGAGTGTGTGCATGTGTGCATGCGCGTGTGCGTGCACGTGCACGTGCACATATGCGTGTGCATGCGTGCGCGTGTATGTGCGTGTCCCCCCCTTAAACTTGCATGTGGCACGAGCGCAGCACCCCCCCCCACACACACACACACACCACACACACCTCTAAAACCTCAAACCCCAAACCCCAAACCTCAGGGCATCAACTGCTGGAGCAGCAACAACGACGAGGCGCACAATGCGCGCCATGACTCTGGCGCTGCCTCACACACACACACACACACAACGCACACACACACACGCATTCACACACGCACGCACACACACACACACATACACACACACCCTAGGGCATTCACTGCTGGAGCGGTAACGATGACGAGGCGCACGACGCATGCTACGACTCTGGCGCTGCCACACACACACACACACACACACCGCACACTCACACACACCACACACAAACGCACAGCAAACACGCACCGCACACACACACACACATACACCGCACGCACACACACACACACACCGCACACACACACACTAGGGCATTAACTGCTGGAGCGGTAACGACGACGAGGCGCACGACGCACGCCACGAGTCCGGCGCCGCCGGCGTGATCTCTGTCACTTCGAACGTTGTGCCCGGCCTGATGTGCGCGCTGATGACCAAGCCTGACAAGGAGTTGAATGCGAGCATGCAGGTGTGTGTGTGTGTGTTTGTGTGTGTGTGTTTGTTTGTGTGTGGGGTGATGTGCATGCACGGCCTGATGTGTGCGCTGATTACCCAAGCTTGACAAGGAGATGAATGCGAGCATTTGTGTGCGTGTGCGTGCGTGTGTGCGAGTGCGTGTGCGCGCGTGTTTGCGTGTGTGTGGGCGCTGTCGAATGCTGTGCCTGGTCTGATGACCACAGCTTGACAAGGAGAGGAATGCACACACAAACGCACACACACGCGCCCTCCAAACCCTTTATGCCAAAACCCCAATCCCCAGACTCTCAACCCCCAAACCCGCAACCCTAAACCTCGACAGGAGTTCTACTCGTGAATGATCTGCGAGCCCAATCCTATCGCACACACACACACACGCACGCATCCTCTCCCCCCCCCCCCCCCCTCACCCCCACACGCACAGGAGCTCTACGCATGGATGTTCTGTGAGCTCAACCTGATTGCATGCACCCAATCTCGCACACACACGCGCGCACACATTCACACACGCACACACACACACACACAAGCACACACGCATTCTCCCCCCCTTCCCCCCCCCACACACACACGCACCCCCACACCCCCACACGCTCAGGAGCTCTACTCGTGGATGTTCTGTGAGCCCAACCTGATTTCACGCACCCAATCTCGCACACACACGCGCGCACACATACACACACACACACACACGCATCCTCCCCCCTCCCCCCCCCCCCCCCGGCACAAACACGCACAGGAGCTCTACTCATGGATGTTCTGCGAGCCCAACCCGATTGCGCTCAACACCGCGATGTCGATGTGCGGCCTCGCCAACCCGGTACGTGTGGACTGGTTGGGCGAGTGGCTGGTGGGTAGGTGCCTGGTTTTCACTGCTGCTTATGCCGCACAGGTGTGTTCACAAGCGTTTTGATCTTAAACCCCTCCCACCCTCGCACTGCCCTTGGGTTGGAACCAGTTTGGTTGGAACCACTTTTTTTGTACCTTGAATCCACCCACTGCCCGCCCACCCACCCCCAGATCTTCCGCCTGCCGTACTGAGGACCCTTCCCCTTCCCTTTTCAAAACACATGCTCCAATTTTGAACGTTGAAAAAATCCGTTAACCCACCCCCGCAGGTCTTCCGCCTGCCGTACGTCCCGCTCTCGACCGGGCAGCGCGAGAAGGGCGCGGTCATCCTGAAGTCGTTCCAGAAGCACATCCCTGGCTGCAAGGTGCGAGTGTGTGTGTGTGAGTGTGTGTGTGTGTGTGTGTGTGTCGACCGGGCAGCTCGAGAAAGGCGCAGTCATCCTGAAGTCGTTCCAGAAGCACATCCCAAGGGTGTGGGTGCAAGGGTGTGTGTGTGCGTGCGTGTGTGTGTGTGTGTGTGACGACCGGGCAGCGCGAGAAGGGCGCGATCATCTTGAAGTCGTTCCAGAAGCACATCCCTGGCTCCAAGGTGCGTGTGTGTGTGTGTGTGTGTGTGAAAATAGAGGGGCAGAGATAGGGGCACAGAGGCGTGCTTGGGTCGTTGCATCCTCGCGTCCAACGCCAGCCACGCATTCGCCTGTCGCTCGCTTCTCCACACGCGCACACACACGCACACACACACACACACCGCCCCCCCTTCCTCCCCTCCTCTTCTCGCCCCTCCGCCCCCCTCCGCCCCCCACCCCCACCCTCCCTTCCCCGCCCACACACACACTCCTCCAATCCAACACTGACCCGCGGCGACTGCTGGAGCGGTAACGACGACAAGGCGTACGCCTCTCTCTCTCACACACACACACACACACACACACACCATCCCCCTAAACACTGAAATCCTTTCACTCCCCAATACCTCGACCTGCCACAGGAGGTGCGTGTGATGGACGACACCGAATTCACCTTCGTCGGGCGGCACTAGCCGCCCACTGTGATCGGGCGGCCGACTGACTCGGGAGGGGGTCCGAGCCCTCGGAGCCCTCTGACACTTCCGAGCGCACACCCAGGCCAACCAAACAAGTTGTTTGGGGACACGGCTCAAGACGAGATGAGGTGCCCCCCCTCCGGCGACCAGTGGCCAGCAAGCCCACCACCAGCAGCGGTCAGGCCCCTGGTAGGCTGGCGCGCTGCGTGGCCTTGCGGGCTGCACTAGTAGAGCCTTCTTAGACGTGTAGTCTAGGCTCGACTCACGCCTCGGGGTCATCCGGGCGCATACATGTAACCTGAAAAACAGCGGTCGAGCGATCGAGAACGAGGCGCGGGGCACTTGCGGCGCTCGACGGTGACGGCGGGCGCAGCAGATCTAGCTAGGCGCAGCGGATCTAGGCGTGCGCGCAGGTGAGGTGCAGGTGCCGTGGCCTGGCCGTGCGCTGCTGGTGGCTTGGCCATGGCTCGGCTGTAGCGGTGCAGTGCAATAGCCGCGCGCGCACCCCCAGTTCGAGGCCCCATGTTGGTGGTGCCGGGGCCCCTCAACGGCCTGCGTGCTCCTCCCCTCTCCCACTTGAGGAAGGGGGGGGGGGGCACCAAACGCCGTGTGTGTGTGTGTGTGTGTGTGTGTGTGTGTGTGAGAGAGTCCAAAAACATGCAGCGGCTGTGCACCGCCCCCTCTGCGGTGGCTTTCTCTCCCCCCTTGGCATGTGCGCTGTGCTGTGTGAATGTTAAAACCCATTCTGCCCAGTGAGGAAGCAGATCAAGGTCACAACAGAGAATTGTTACACTCCTGGTGTGCGTGTCGGGAGCCAGGGAGGGATAGGAGAAGGGAAGGCGAAGGGGTGCGCAGCAGGCTCAGGTGTCTCACATCCGATGGCACGCTCAATCACGACGCTCAATGGCATGCGCTTGTCAATTATCAACTATTTTTTAATTTACGTATTTGATGGGCGTGGACACTCTAGCAGAGCATCAACCGTTCGATGTAGCCCAACCACATGGGGTAGGCCGCTCGCAAACGCAGATATGTATCAAAACCCGAGCCACAGAGAGGCCGCAGCGGGCGCGCCCGCGGGCGCCTCCCCCCAGGGGGTTGACCCTGGACCCCTTTTTAAGAGAGGGAGCATGCTATTGCTGTAGTCGCTGCGCCTTTGCGGGAGTTAGATTAAGGCCCGAATTAATTCATTTTTCATCTCTGAGCGGAGCAGTCCGCTCGTTCATTTTTTCTTTGTGCTGCCTTTGCGGCACCTGTTAGAGCGTCCCGGCATGGCTTCAAATCCCTGTTGAGTTGTTTTATTTTATTTTAGGCCTAAGTGGGTCTAATGTGAGCAATTGTAACTTATGATGCATTTGCGGGGCATCTCCTGAATCATGTAGGTGCAAAGGCATTTGAAGCGCAAAGGCAAAGCATGACAATGGTATATATACGAGTAGTAGCCAGTTGACAACACTACGTAGGTAAGCTACTGCGACTGCGCACACCCATTTGGAGTTATTTTCACCTGTGGTGCCTTTGCGGGGCGTCTACTAAATGTAGGCACAAAGGCAAAGCAAACAGGCAAAGCGTGACAATGGTATACAAGTAGCAGCCAGTTGACTAACACGACATAGGTAAGCTGCGACTGCGCACACGCGCAATGTCACATGCGCTTGACGCTCTTGCACTCGGCCGCGCTCATGCGCTGGGAGCGGTACTCATCTGCTGACACAACGCGCCACTCGCGCGTCTGGAGTCCGCGCGCCCGAAGCTCGGGAAGATGACCTCGACACCGGCACCACCGTCCATCCGCACAGCAACGGGCTCCTCCGTCTGGCCCGTGATCCGCAGGAGCGCAGACCAGACGTGTCGGCCGTCCAGCTTGCTGTGAGGCGCGCGATGTAGCGCACCGGCGTCTCGAAGTCCTTGACCGACAGGTCCTTCTTCATGTAGTTGCAGTCGGTGCAGCACGCGCATGTTGATGCCGTCGGAGTCAATGCGGTCGACGCCAAACGCCGGAGACCTGTCGCAGTAGGTGTACGGTGAGAACCACAGGTCCAGCCTCTCCTCAGACGTCAGCTCGTCGGTCTTGAGCTTCTTGTCCTTGGCGAGGAGGTCGGCTCGACCGCCGAACGCTGGCAGCTGCGAACGCTTTGCCTCACCACCGAAGCCGGAACCCTGCTGCCGCAAGTCGACGGCGTCGGCACAATCCTGCTGCGGGTCATCGGCATCGGCTTGAAAGCCGAACGCTGGCAGTCGCGAATGCTTCGCCTCATAGCTGAAGTCGCCACCCCCCTCCTGCAGCTCGACGACGTCGGCACCCTCCTGCTGCAGCTCGACGGCGTCGGCACCCTCCTGCTGCAGCTTGCCGACGGCATTGTTGACGTCATCGTCGTCAAAGATGAAAATCCTCGGCACACCCGCCGCTGTGCTGACATTGAGACCGCGGTGCTTGGCAATCGCGCGGATGCCGAAGATGAACGTCGACGTGTGGCATGCGCCCTTCATCGCGCTGCACGTCGAGCAGCACGGGACCAGGTTGCGGATGATGTAGCCGAGAGACGGGTCGACGCGATCGATGCCGTTGAGCACGTCGTCCTCCTTCACCGGGTAGCCGCAGTAGTGGCAGTAGCGGCTCAGCATGCTGCACATCTCGTCGACGGTGATGTCATCGTCGAGACTTGGGAACACGATTCCCCACCGCTTTGCACTCGTGGCGATCTGCTTCACTTTCCTGATTGGGACGGTGTGCTGGAGGTGCTGCTGCGCCAGCACATTGTCTGGGTTCTTGTGCGCCCACGCCAGGTGCGTCTTCGCGTTGTGCGCCTTGTACGCCGGCTCGTCCGCCTCCCGCTGGCGCTGGCGCCACGCGACGTCGTAGCTCTTGAGGTTGTAGCACGCGTTGCAGCTGCTCCGCCAGCCGCCCCTGACCACGTCGGTGCGCCACTTGTAGTCGACCTCGTCCGGGCCCTTGCCGCACTCGCCGCACTTGTCGGGCTTCGGGACGAAGCTCCGGTCGAACACGGGCGCCTCGGCCAAGGCTGCCGCCGGCGCCGCTGCCAGTTCCGCTGCCGCTGCCACCCTTTGCCGGCGAGCTGTGTGCGCCGACCGGCTGCTCTACCGCGGGCGATGCCCTGGCCGATGCAGACTCTGTGGGTGCAACAGGATGGGTGGTGGGTGTGTGGGAGGGGAGGTCAAGGTCCGAGGTGTGTGTGTGTGTTTGTGTGTGTGTGTGCCCGGCTGCTCTGCCGCTGGCGATGCCTTGGCTGATGCAGACTCGGCGGGGGAAAAAGGAGGGGGGGGAAGGGGCTAGGGTAAGGTCCGAGTTGTGTGTGTGTGCGTGTGTGTGCGTGTGTGTCGGTGTGTGTGTGTGTGTGTGTGTGTGTGTGCCCGGCTGCTCTGCCGCGGGCGATGCCCTGGCCGACGCAGACTCTGAGGGTGAAACAGGAGGGGGGGGGGGAGGGCGTTCATGCATGGTGTTATCAGAATGCTGTGCATAATAAGGGTCACGAGGTACGGGGCGGTCACTTGTCCGCAACGGGGTGTGCCGTGGCGTGCAAACCTGTTCAAATCTGATCAAAAGTGTGACGCCCACACAATAATGCCAGGGCTGCGTGGTGGCGTACTGGGACAGGGGGGTCTGTCCTTAACTGCCCACACCCTCCGGAGTGTGCGGTGGTGCTTCCTGCCAAATTGGCGGCATATGCGAGTGTCCAACCATGTCCAGTGCTTTTGTGTGGGGAGGAGCCTAACTATATGTGTGTACTCCCCGGGGTTTCCTTGCGGACCGGGGTGTTTTGGCTTGGGGGTCCCCGACTTTTTCTGGCTCTCGTTTTGCCCCTTTGCAGGATCCGCTTCCGCGATGCAACCCTCCAGCGGGGGGCAATGCTATTTTTGTCAGGGGGAGGGAGAGGGATGGTGCTGAGACACCCCGGGCCGTGTGGGGCCCCGGGGGTGGCGGAGGAGTTGAGGTGGGAACGAGTTAGGGGCGTGCCGCCTCAGTGATTGTCGAGTGTGGACATGGGCTCGCATTCCCGCACCTGGCTCTCAGAACCGTGTGGGTAGTATTTCTTTGCGGTTCGTCACGACGGGGGACTGTGCTGGGGGGCTGTGTGTGATCGCCTCGCTGGCTGTAGCTTTTGGGGGTCTTGTATTTTTACTCAGGGTCTAGGCGCTCCCGTTGTGTAATGCAAACGACGACGACGGCGTACTCCCCGGGGTTTTCCAGGCAGACCGGGGTGTTTTTTGGCTTGAGGGCCCCTGACTTTTTCTGGTACAGGTTTTGCCCCTTTGCAGGACCCGCTTACGCGACGCAACCCTCCAGCGGGGGGCAATGCTACTTTTGTCAGGGGGAGGGAGAGGGATGGTGCTGAGGCACCCCGGGCCGTGTGGGGCCCCGGGGGTGGCGGAGGAGTTGAGGTGGGAACGAGTTAGGGGCGTGCCGCCTCAGTGTTTGTCGAGTGTGGACATGGGCTCGCAATCCCGCACCTGGCTCTCAGAACCGTGTGGGTAGTACTTTTTTGCGGTTCGTCACGACGGGGGAGTGTGCTGGGGGGTTTGGTGTAAGCCTCGCTGGCTGTAGAAGTAGCTTTGGGTCTGTGGTTTTACTCAGGGTCTAGGCGCCCCCGTTGTGTTATGCAAACGACGAAAACGAACTGGGACAGGAGAGAGGAGATGCTGCTGGAGGGCAGGTGCAGCCCGATCAGGCCATACAAGGCACGCGTGCCACACGCATTGGTGCGGCACACACACACACACACACACACACACACACACACACACACGCGCGCGCGTGGGCACGCACGCACACACACACACACACACACACACACACATGCAGGGTTAACCGTATGACCTCAGTGGTGACCAATTAAATGATCAGGCCGCAATCAGGCCGGTCTTGTGACTTTTCGACTGCCTCCGTCTCACCGTCTCTCAACTCAGTGCTTACAGGCAGCCTCTCGTTCAGCACCATACTACGTCAGCGCTTGTGTGGGTTTGCGCCACGTGCAGTGGTCGGATCGCCACGCGCATGGCGAGCACGACTAGGAGCGGGTGTTATGTGTGCACCGCTCTTCGTAGCTGGTACCTGTAACCACCAGCCGCAAACAATCAGCAGCTGGATGGCTGCGGCTCAGCTCCCAGCAGCACCAGCAACACCTCATCAGGTTGCATGCAGGCCCTAGCAACGGGGCAACGGCGGCTCTAGTTATTGCCAGCTCAACGGCGGGGGGTTGGCCATGGGGGAGCGCAAGCAGCACATACGACTGCCGTGATGAGCCTGCCGATGAACCACTCTACGCTCTGACAGGTGCCGCATTAGGTGGATGTGGGAGAGAAGAAGAGCCACGGGCTTGGACTTAACCTTCCTTGGCCGGCGTCTCAGTGGTTGTGGGCGAAGAAGAGCTCGGGGTCAGACTCGTCGTCGATGGAGAACGCGTGCAGAATGTGGTAGGGCTAACAACTGCACACACATGCTCCCATCGAAGGCTCTGGCTTCATCTCGCTCGCCGTGCGCCACGCGGGCCCCAACTCTCCGCCTCAGCTGCAGGAGGTGGGGCGACTAGGAGGAGGCCGGGCGAATAAGCATACACATAGGTCCACACCCCCACATCTCCCTCAATAGTGGGTTCCTGGAAATTATGGGGACAGTCTCAGCAGGCTGTTTCTCAGGTCTTTCCAGTGGTACATTTGGTTTGGAGGTGAGTGTTCCACACCTCCTACAATTTGACTTTGAACTCAGGTGGGCTGACGGGGCCGACAAGAGACGAGCGGGGCAAATTAGCACACACCCAGATTCTGTCCCTGGGAATGCGCCTCCTAGGCACACGCACGCTAACGCGCATGTACACACATGCCCACAAACGCTCGCATGCACGTACACCCACACACACGCAAACTCACACGCAATGCGCAGGTGGCAGCGCACCTGCTCGGCAACCTCGCCTCCAGCAGTCTCAACAGGCGGGATGTCGCTGCCGCAGGCGCCATCGACCTGCTGTGCCAGCTGCTGACCGCCTGCCCTAGCTGTGCCGGCCCCGGCCACAGCGTGGGCGTGGCCCAGGTTGGTTCACCCTCAGTTTTAGAGATGGCAGGTTGCAGTATTTGACCAAGGGAGCTAAAACAAACCTGCTCTAGTAGACAGCGCATGCAGGACATCGACATCGAGGGGGCACGCGGGTGGGACGTTTTGGGTGTCCCCAAATGTGGCACCGACTTGTCAGCATGCTAGTGTGGGAAGGTTCTCTAAGCCTGATTCAAGCCCCTCCAAGAGACCGCGCAAGTGCTTACCCCAAACCCGTCCAAATCCGCCATCCACGACGCTGCCAACGCCGAGCTCATCATTGCTGCCGGCGGCGCCCGCCTGCTGGCCCGCCTCAAGGCGCACCCTCGCGTGCCCCCGGGGCTGCACAAGCGCGCCGCGGAGGCGCTGTCTAATATGGATGCGCACGGTCTCGCGTTTGACGCGGCGCCCGCCTGCTGGCCCGCCTCAAGGCGCACCCTTGCGTGCCCCGGGGCTGCACAAGCACGTCGCGGAGGCGCTGTCTATTATGGACGCGCACGGTCTCGCTTTTACGCGAGCTCTGGTGCAGGAGGCCTGAGCTATTTTTCTGCGATAAGCACAAGAACTGAGCAGGGCACTTTGAACGAAACCCACATGAGCAAGGGAGAGGCCCACAGAGCGGACTCGTTCCGAGTTGAAAGGGCAGGCGGTAAGGGGGCAGGAGGGGATGTTCAGCACACACGCAGGCAGGCGTTCAGGACGGTGCGACACTTGATGGGTGGCTCCCAGGCCTTGCAACAGAATGCACTGCTTCACTCATTGCCTTAACCAACCGGGGCTGGTACCTAGAACGTGGACCCCCCCCCCCCTTCCCTCCGTGGGGTTGTAGCTCAACGAGAGCGCATCGCTGTCTTATCGGCGCACAGGCTGCTGGTAGTGTAGCCCTCGCCCACCTCCTTCCCAAGCGCAGAGGTTGCCAAAACTGCAAGCTGTAAAACCATGGGCTTGCAACATACCACTTGGGTGGTGCCTGGACAGAGTGTCGTGAGCTCTCGACGCATTCACGATTGTGTGCTGCCTTCCATGCTCCTTAACAAGGTAGGCACATACTTCACAAAGGTTAACCTATAAACAGGGCCGGGAGGGAAGCTTGAAAGAGAGGCTGCAGCCGCCTCACCGCACGCGCAGGCCCCCCAACTTCCCTCGTTACACTTCCCTTCCCCACACATGTAGACAGTCTCCGCATAACCCGCAAGCATACGAAGCAGTGCATGACCATGCCGACCCGCAAAACCGATTGTTTGGCCGAGGCTGCTGCAACAGCGAGTGCTGAGGAGGTCCTCTTCTCCCTCGACCTGTGGCTCGAACTATGGCGCTGGCTGGACCGCGACAACAAGGCCGCGCTTCGCGGCGTGAGCTTCGCCATGCGGGGGCAGGTGGATGGGTCAAACAAGGTGGTTGCGAGCCCCGCGTGCGGCTTCTCCCCCGATGTGCTCAGCACCGCGCTGCTGTTGTGGCCTCGCGTCACCCACCTCACCCTGCTGGCCGTGAGCGACCCCGCCGATCTGGCACCGCTGGCCACGGCGGCGCCGGCACGCCTGACGAGCCTCACCGTGCGTGAGGTGGGGAGGGAGCACGCCATGCGTCGCATGGGCGCTTGCTTGGCATGTTGATTTTGTTGTGCACGCCGATCCCTCGCGTGCACATGCAGATCTTGCACTCCACGCATGCCAGTCATGGGAACGCCATGCATCAAGGAAGTGACATTGGGTCCCGTGTGTGCAACACAGGCCCCGCGAGCTGTCGCAGGCGAGGCGCGTCCTTGGGACATGCTGGCCACGACGCTCAGCGGCGGCGTAGCAGCGACGCTTCGAGTGATCAACATCAGCGGCTGCATCGAACTGCGCTCCATCAACGTCGTGCGCAACTGTGTGCAGCTCAGGTGCCTGTGGATGCCTGGATGCGTGAGCGTGTCGGATCTGTCGCCGCTTGGAGCATGCAGCGAGACGCTCGAGGAGCTGTGGCTGGCTTGTGACATCCAGGTCAGCAGCCTGGCTCCCCTGGCATCATTCACCAAGCTCCGCAAGCTCGACCTGTCTGGCTGCCTGCCCGCGCTCGACGCCCACGTGCAAGACCTGCAGCTGGCATGTACCCAGCTGGCAGCGCCGTCGTCAGTCGAGCTCGAAGGCCTGGTGCATGAGCTGCAGGCCAGCATCCCGCCCGGCATGCAGGAGAGGGCGGCATTTTCTGTGGCAAGTATAATGCGTATTGGAGGGCTGGAAGCCCAAGCCGCCGTCACCGCCGCTGGCGCCATTCCGGCTCTGGTGCGGCTGCTGGCTCCCTACCAGCCGGCAAGCGTGCAGGATGCAGCGTGTGGCGCACTGCAGAACCTGGCGGCCAACCATGCTCAGAACAAGACCGTCGTTGCTGCTGCTGGCGCCATTCTGGCTCTGGTGTGGCTGCTGGGACCTCAAACCTCCGTAGTTGTGCAGCAGGCAGCAGCACGTGCACTGGCCAACCTGGCAGCCAACCATGCTCAGAACAAGACCAGCATTGCCGCTTCTGGGGCCATTCCGGCTCTGGTGCGGCTGCTGGGGCCTGACTCGACGGCAGGCGTACAGGAGGATGCAGCAATTACACTGAGTAACCTTGCTGGCAATCATGCTCAGAACAAGACCGCCGTCGCTGCCGCCGGCGCCATTCCGGCTGTGGTGCTACTTCTGGGGCCTGACTCGCCGGCAGGTTTGCAGCAGGCAGTGGCGTTTGTTCTGGGCCACCTGGCTGCCAAGCATGCTCAGAACAAGGCCAATATCTCAGCTGCTGGTGCCATTCACTGGTGCACCTGCTGAATCACGACTCGCCAGCCGTGTGCGCGGCA
>VFSX01000343.1:187500-190551 GCA_016618255.1 Chlamydomonas sp. UWO 241 | reverse complement strand
GCAGCACACACGCACACGCAGCGCATCAAATCACAGCGCAGGATAACGAACACACACGCACCTGTGCGTAGCTCGCCACCTCCTGCACCAGCGGCAGCCCGTACACCGGGTCGTACGTGAAGGGGTACCTGCACAGCACAAACGATGGCCATGATACACGCACTGTCATGCATGCGCTGTCATGCATGGGCGCTGAAGGCTGGAGGAGTGGTGTTGCCATGCGGTGTGCCATGCGGTGTGCCATGCAGGACTTTGCAAGTTGCATGGGCTTTGCAAGCTGGCTGCAGGCCTCACCGCCCTCCTCGCAGCGTCCCCAGGTTCTTCTCGGGCAGCAGCGGCACCGAGACCATGGGTGGCGGGGACACGAGCCTCCCGCCCGCATTGACCACCGCCTCTGGTACTGCCGCCGCTCTGGCTGATGCCGTCGCTGTCTGCTCCTGTCCTCCCTGTGGCAGGCAATCCGACACAGTGTCGCGCATGCCATGCAGGTGGCACTGCATGCAGGCGGCACGCGATTTGCATCCATGCGGCAGAGGCGACCCCATGCACTGCGCACCCACCTGGGCATGCACGACGACGCTGCTACGCCACGACCCTCCCCGGCTGCCGATGACAGCGGTGCGGCTCTTATAGCGCGTCTCCATGCTCCGATTGCTCCGATTGCTCGTCTGAGGCGGTGGGGAGCAAACTCAAGTGACGATGGGTTTCGCTCGCTGCGCGCGCTTCGTTAAGTGCTCGCCCGGCAATCGATGCGCGATGCGCCCACCTTTGACACCACGCCACGTACGCTCCCGAGTCGCCCCATCGAGAGCGAGGGCGACGCTGATGTGGAGGTGGATGGACCAGCGCCGCGGGCTATGCGGCTCGCCATCGTATGCAATGCACCCACGTGCGAAATCACTGCATGGCGGATTGCAGCGTGGCGTCGGGCGCATCGGGGTCGCGCAAAAGGTGTGTTTTTTATCAGTTTTTTTCCAAAGCAAAGCCTCTTGCGACCCCGTCACCGCCACTGTGTACGAAGCTTGAGAGGCCGGGGCTTAATCAGCCGATTTGTGAGCTGGCTGTGCCCCTGCTTGGCGCCAGTGGACGCGCGTTTCAAATTGACAGGCAAATTTAGCAGCCCCCGTTGACAAGGGCACCACGTGCTAACAAGCAGCAGCAGCCATGCCGCGGGAGATCATATCCCTGCAGGTGGGGCAGTGCGGCAACCAGGTTGGCTCCGAGTTCTGGCGCACGCTGTGCACGGAGCACGGCATCCGCAAGGACGGCGTGCTCGAGGACTACGCCTCGCAGGTGAGAAGGCCTGGGTGTCTGGGTGCTGCCCTGGGGTCACTGGCATGCTAGCGGCGCATACGCGCCCCATGCTCGCGCGCATGGCATGCATGCGACTCACCATGCACTGCGAGGCGCCGCATGCGCTGTGTATCCATGCGCTGCGTGCCCATGCGCTGCGTGCTCATGCGCTGCGTGCCCATGCGCTGTGTAGTGTGTCGGCGCGCCCAGACACTGCCTCTTGAGGAAGTGTTTCTATCTGTTCCAGATCTGTAGCTGCTGCCGGCATGACGCAGATGTATGCGTGTGCGGCTCCGCTCCCGCCTTTCAGTGGCATTCCCAGGATGCGCCACAACTGGGGGACAATGCAGCACGCACACACACACACACACACACACACACACACGCACGCACACACATAGGTATCAATACACAATTGCACCGTGTTTTGTATCGTGTTTCAAACTGTGCATGATCACACGGGCGTCCCATTGGGACATTGGGGTGGTGCGGTGTCCACATGACAGCACGCGCCCTTGCAAGGCACACACACACACACGCATGTGCACACACACACACACACACACACGCACACACACAATGCAGGGTGGCGACCGCAAGGGCGAAGCAGACGACAACCACTACGTGCCGCGTGCGCTGCTGCTAGACCGCTCTCTCTCCCTGTATCCCTCTCCTTCCATCTTTCTCTTTCTCCCCCCTAAACCCTCGTCCTCCCTCTCTCTCTTTCTCTCTCCCTCGTCCTCCCTTCCTCCGCCACACACTGCAGGGTGGCGACCGCAAATACGTATTCTTCTACCAAGCAGATGCCGATCACTACGTGCCGCGTGCGATGCTGCTGAACCACTCTCTCTCTGCCACTCTCCCTCCCTCCCTCTTCCTCCCTCGCTCACGCCCTCGTCCTTATTCTTCCACACACACACAGGGTGGCGACCGCAAGGACGTGATCTTCCACCAAGCTGACAATGACCACTACCTGCGGCATGCGCTTCTGCTTGGCATCCCTCTCTCTCTCTCTTCCTCTCTCCCACCCTCCCCCTTCCTCCCTCTCTCATGCCCTCTCTCCACCGTTTGTACATCCGCAGGGTGGCGACCGCAAGGACGTGTTCTTCTACCAAGCTGACGACGATCACTACGTGCCGCGTGCGCTGCTGCTTGACCTCGAACCACGAGTCATCAACTCAATCCAGGTGGGGTGAAAACACCCAGCAAACATTGCACTGACAAACCTGGCTTGCCTAATCCCTAAACCACAAAACTCAATACAACCATTTACCATTAACCATTTACCATAAACCACCAACCATGAATGATAGACCATGGGTAAACCCTAAACCCTAAGCCCTCAGCCCCACCCAGCCTCAGCAGTCAATGTGTCAGTGGCTTTGTGGACTGACACCCGTCTGATGCTGCGGAGAGCCACGAGTGAGTCACCAACTCGATCCAGTGACAGTTACATCGGCTTTCCAGCAAAGACTACCTCTAATCCTAGTACCACCGCCTAGACCCCAGTCCAGTTCTGGCCCTCACAATAACTTGTAAGGGGCGGTAGCCACCAGCCGGCTGCCTGCCAACGTGTAGTCCCAGAGCAAAAAGGAGAGATATTGTGCGACGCCTCCAAAATAGGTCCTTACTGCTTCCAGGGGATAGGGGGTCAAGTGGCGCTTGCCAATCTACTTGACCGCCGAGGTGGAGGGGCCGGCGCCTGAACAAAAAACTCGATCCAGGTGGGGTGAAAACACCGCGTACCAAACGTGGCTT
>VFSX01000343.1:122500-177500 GCA_016618255.1 Chlamydomonas sp. UWO 241 | reverse complement strand
CGGAGGTTGCATCACACACACACACACACACACACACACACACACACACGCACACACACACAGGCTTGGCCCCACGCCATCCGAGGCAGCCTCTCTACCGGAGGTTGCATCACACACACACACACACACACACACACACACACACACGAAGGCTCGGCCCCACCCCATCCGAGGCAGCCTCGCTACCAGAGGTGGCAGCTGAGCGGGCACGAATGCTTGCCGAGGATGCCGCAGCAGTGGGGGAGTTCGCATCATCTCTTCAGAGGGTACGTGTGTGTGTGTGAGTGTGTGTGTGTGTTTTGTATTGTGTGTGTGTGTGTGCGTGCGTGTGCGTGTGTGCGCGTGTGTGTGTCATACCAGGCAACACCCCCAAACACACACACAGAGCGAGAGCGAGAGATTTGTTACAGTTCACACCGCACAGGCAATCTGGACAACGGCTCATGCCTGTGCCAACTGAAGCACACACGCACACACACACACACACATGCACACACACATGCACACACACACACACATGCACACACACATGCACGCACAAGCACACACGCACACACGCACACACAGACACCCCCCCACACACACATGTACATGAACATGCACATACACACACACATGCACACACACACACACACACACAGATGCCTACCGAGGACTTCGAGGACTATGTGGGCGGCAGCACGGGCAAGGGCAAGGGAGGAGACGGGAGCAGCAGGTCTGTGTGTGTGTGGTGGTCGATTTTACAGTCCGTCGGACGCCTTTGATGGCGCATTAGACCCTAGGAAAGAGGCCGGCAGCTGTCAAAATTAGACCCTAGCATGCCATCTGCCATCATTATTGCTGTGCACGCGGTGCGTGTCTCAAAACAGGCGACAAGGAAGTCAGCCAGCTCGTGCCAAAACCTGGGGTTCTCCTGGCCTGGCCGAGGATTCATAAACTCCCGCATCCGCTCATCTAAATCGGCCTCCTTGGGGCGAGGATGGACCGAAACAGGCTGTGGGCCTGCACCCGTGCCTCTTCATAGGCAGGGCACTCAAATACCATGTGTGCCTCATCCTCTAGCCCACCGCATAGACAGCACGCCCGCTGGCTGCGTCGCTGCCTCTGTCCCGCCACGGCGTAGCGCCCCCGCTCTATCTGCAGCTCATGGAGCCCCATCCTGAACCTAGTTAGAGCCGTGATCCGGGCAGCACTGTTCAGCCCTGAGCTCAACAGGGCCGGTGGCTCGCTGTCGCTACCCGCCATCCACCGCATGTAGGTCAGCATCTTAAAGCCGCGCGACCACTCCTCAGGTACATCACGCACGGTAGTGCCGCTCGGCAGCGCCGGTGTGCTTGTCGCGGCGGCCAGCCACGCCGCGGTCGCCCCGTCCAGCAGGTTGGTGATGCGTACCGGTCCCTCCTGGTCCCACGCCAGGGTGTGCCCCACAGTTCCGAGGCACACCTGCAAGCGTGCCGCCCAGCACGTCCCCCCCGCTTCGGCCAGCCCCCAGCTCTCCCGCATTGCATCTTTAAGCAGGTCACCGTCAGGCCGCCCCCGCGCCTTATCCCAAAAGCGCGTCGCCTGGCGCAGCCAATCTGCCGCCAGCGGCCGCCACCCTGCCTCCCGCGCCAAAATCCCCAGTTGCTGCCCGTTGCTGCGGACTCCTAGGGACGCACGGGTAAATTGCAGAAGCACTTCCTCCAGGGTGCGCCATCCGTCGCGTGCGGCCTTAGCGCCCCTCCCACTCCTGCCTCTCTCCCACCGTCCGCCCGCCCCGGCAAACACGCCCCCCCCAGCATCCGCCATCATCGCAGGGCCCCACACCTCACACCCGTAATTTAGCACAGGCCGTACTTGCGTGTCGAACAGGTGGGCCTTAATGCCAATATTGTTAAGGCGTATTATATAGCATCTGCGAGTTAGCGCGTATCTGGTGCGCTGGCCCCTAGAGCGTCGGGTGCCCACGTCCCCCCCCACTGCCCGCCGGTGGTGAAAGAGCATGCCCAGATATGGGAACTCGTGTGTCATGGGTAGATCTGCTCCTGCAAACTTCAGCGTTACCCTCCCCCCTGCCGCCCCGACTGGGCAGAACTGGTCATTGAACACCACCCCTTCTGACTTCTTAACGTTTACTGTTAGTGCGCGCGTGCCGCAAAAGGCGTGCAGAGTATCTAGCATGCGTTGAAGCGCTTCGGGCGACTCTGCCAGCAGCGTCAAGTCATCAGCGTACAGCAGCAGCCGTAGTAACCGCCCCGCCATCTCCACCCCATCACCCGGGAGCTCTGCGTCTAGTACTCCCTCCAATGCGTCAATAAAAAGCCCAAACAGCAGCGGTGACAGTGGGTCGCCTTGCATGACCCCCTTGTGTGAAGGAAACGCGGGTCCCACTTTCCCATCGATGCGCACACACATTGCGGACCCATCGTACATGGCAATCAGCGCCGCCATGAACTCCCCATGTACCCCCAGGCTCCTTAGGCACTCCCAAAGCAATGGGCGGTGCACGCAATCGTAAGTGTGTGTGTGTGTTTGAGTGGCGGCCTGTCAGCGCTTAGTCCTAAGCAAAAAGGAGAGCTGTTATAAATGCGATGCTCCCAAAATATAGCATAACCACTTCCAGTGGATAGGGTGGGGATAGGGGGTCAAGTGCCGCCACTTACAAACACTCGTTTTTCACTGCTCACAGAATCCTGACCACTGTTGCGAAAAAGACGTCGTGGATGGACAACATCTACATCACGCAGGACCAGCAGGTGCGTCTGCGTGTGTGTGCAAGTGTGTGTGTGTCAGAGCACACCATCAGAGCACCATGACAGCACCATTAGAGCACCATCAGAGCACCATCACAGCACCTTCACAGCACTATCAGAGCACCATCAGAGCCCACCATCAGAACCCCATCAGAGCACCATCAGAGCACCATGAAACCACCATCAGAGCACATCATCAGAGCACACCATCAGAGCACCATCAGAGCACATCATACGATCACACCATCAGAGCACACTATCAGAGCACCATCAGAGCACCATCAGAGCACACTATCAGAGCACCATCAGAGCACCATCAGAGCACCATCAGAGGACCATCAGAGCACCATCAGATCTTACCATCAGAGGACCACCAGAGCTCGCCATCAGAGCATCATCAGAGCACACCATCGGACACACCATCAGAGCAAAATATCAGAGCACACCATCAGAGCACCATCAGAACACCATCAGGGCGCCATCAGGGCGTCATCAGAGCGTTATCAGATCACCCACCCACTCACCCCACACCCACCCCACACCCACCCCACACGCAGGCCATCATCCTGCGCTACGCCCTCATCATCGGACTCTGCCCATGGTTTTCTTCTTCTCTCCTCTCCCTCCCTCCCACCCACAAACCCCACACCCTCACACACACACGCACACACACACACACACAGGCCGTCATCCTGCGCTATGCGCCCATTGTCGGGCCTATCGTCGGCTCAGCCTTCATCATCGGGCTCTACATGGCAGCGCGCCTTGTGAGGGGTGACCTCACTGACCGCATGAACATGATGAACCAGGACGAAGTGAAGAAAAAGCGGACTGCGCTGAAGGAGGCGCGTATTGCGTTCCTGGAGGAGGTGGGTCTGCAACTTTCTCTGATGAAGTTAGACAACCAGTGATGGTGATCAGAGCGTCCACAAGTGATAGAATGTGTGAGACGGGCATGCATGGACATGATGAGCGAGGACGAGGTGAAGAAGCACAGACTGCGCTCAAAGAGGCTCGCATTGCATTCTTTTAGGAGGTGGGTTGTAGGGTTTTGCAACTTTCTGTGAAGCAACGCAACCAGTGATGGTGATCAGAGCGTCCACACATGAATGCATGTGTGAGGAGGGCATGCATGCACATGATACACGAGGATGAGGTGAAGAAGAAGCACAGACTGCGCTCAAAGAGGCTCGCATTGCATTCTTTTAGGAGGTGGGTTTTAGGATTTTGCAACTTTCTGTGAAGCAACGCAACCAGTGATGGTGATCAGAGCGTCCACACATGAATGCATGTGTGAGGAGGGCATGCATGGACATGATGAGCGAGGACGAGGTGAAGAAGAAGCGGACTACACTTCAGGAAGCAGGCATCGGCTTCCTGGAGGTGGGTTTCAGGGTGTGCAACTTTCTGTGAATCAATGCAACCAATGATGGTGATCAGAGGGTTAGTAAACGAATGCGTCAGGAGGGTATCAGTGGTCCCTGGGAAGGATTTTAGTAATTAGTGTTTTGCCGGCTCCAGCAACTTTGACCGCTCATACCAGTCACAATACACAGCGGGTATTCATGCAATGCATGCCGTTTGGCTGCTATCGGCAACAGCTTTCCAACGCATTGCTCCACGCCCTCATCCACTAAGTGTGGGGTGGTTTTCTGGGAAATGCGAAATCCGGCTCGGAGCGGTATACGGCTCGCAGGGGAATCACTTGAGGGTATACATGCACATGATGAACGAGGACGAGGTGAAGAAGAAGCGGACTGCGCAGGGGGCGCGCATCATGTTCTTGGAGGGGGGGTGGGTTAAAGGGTTCGTAAACCCTTTAACAACGTTCTACTACAAACAACACAAGAACTGGGTTGTTTGTCAACACACGCACCTTGAACTGCGCCACGTTGTTGCTGCGCTTGATCTCCTCAACCGCGCTCCGCCCTGACGCCACGCGTGTGCGTGATTCGTGTTGGTGGTGTCCCACGGCCACACTTCCAAAACAACATACAAGAACTTTCAATCCTTCACCGATCCTCGACCATCAGCCCCCCAGACGCTGAAAATGTTGCACACCGAAACGAACTGCAGAAAATGCCGGCGCCGGGTTCACGCGGGGCCTCGCTCAAAGACGTGCGCAAGAAGGCAAAGACCCCCCCCACCCCACCCCCCACCCACACACACATACAACCCACCCACCACCCACACACTCACACACACGTGCACAAAACCCTCACACACACTCTTCAAAACTGATTGTGGATTTTAAAACCAACTGCAGGAAGTGCCGGCGCTGGTTTCACGCGGCACGTCGCTCAAAGACGTGCGCAAGAAGGCAAAGGACGCCAACTCCTCCCCCTTCCACCCCACCACACACACACACACACACACACACCTGAAATCTCACACACTGCAAAACTAACTGCAGGAAGTCCCGGCGCTGGTCTCACGCGGCACGTCGCTCGAAGACATGCGCAAGAAGGCAAAGACCCCCCACCCCACCCCCCACCCACACACACATACAACCCCACCCACACACACGTGCACACACTCACACACACGTTCACAAAACCCTCACACACACTCTACAAAACTGATTGTGGATTTTAAAACCAACTGCAGGAAGTGCCGGCGCTGGTTTCACGCGGCACGTCGCTCAAAGACGTGAGCAAAAAGGCAAAGGACGCCAACTCCTCCCCCTTCCACCCCACCACACACACACACACACAAACACCACTGAAATCTCACACACTGCAAAACTAACTGCAGGAAGTCCCGGCGCTTGTCTAACGCGGCACGTCGCTCGAAGACATGCGCAAAAAGGCTAAGACCCCCCCACCCCACCCCCCACCCACACACACATACAACCACACACACACACGTGCACAAAACCCTCACACACACTCTACAAAACTGATTGTGGATTTTAAAACCAACTGCAGGAAGTGCCGACGATGGTTTCGCGCGGCACGTCGCTCATAGACGTGCGCAAGAAGGCAAAGGACGCCAACTCCTCCCCCTTCCACCCCACCACACACACACACACACACAAACACACACCACTGAAATCTCACACACTGCAAAACTAACTACAGGAAGTCCCGGCGCTGGTTTCGCGCGGCACGTCGCTCGAAGACGTGCGCAAGAAGGCCAAAGACGTCAACTCGAAGCTCGGAGAGAAGTTTGAGATCTCTGCGACCGAGCTGGAGGGCACGTATGAGGCGTGCGTGCAGCTGCTGAGCGACGGGGCTGACATCGCGGGGGTGGCTGGAAGGTGTGTGTGTGTCTGTGTCTGTGTCTGTCTCTCTCTCTCTTTCTCTCAATCTGTTTCTCTCTGTGTCTATGTGCGTGTGTGTGTGTGCGTTTCTCTTTCTGTGACTCTGTGTGTGTCTCTCTCCTCTGTGTCTCTCTGTCTCTCCGTGTGTTCATTTTTGTCTTTCTCGCTGCCTCTCTGTCTGTGTGTGTGTATATGTGTGTGTGTGTGTGTGAGAGGGCCCGTTGGAAGCATGCGTCCATCTGAGTTATTTGGCAGACATCTCTGGGCTGCCCTGCCAAAATCCCAACATCTGATCCGCGCCATGGAATGCGGTCATAACGCCTGAGACGGTTCGGGGTGCGCCTCAGGCGGTGGTGGGCGCCTGAGGCGGTTGAGGTGGCACCTGAGGCGGTTTGGATAACGCCTGAGGCGACACCTGAAGCGATCAGGGGTGCGCCTCAGGCGGCGCCTCAGGCGGTCGGAGCGCCTGAGGCGCCGCCTGATCCGCGCCATGGAATGGGACGCCTGAGGCGCCGCCTCAGGCGTTGTGAATGTGGTAGGGCTGGAAGGGATCACTTGGTGGTTGTCCCTTTGTGCGAGGATCTCGTGTGTGTCTAAGTTTATTTCTCACTCTCTCACTCTCTCACTCTCACTCTCTCTTTCACACACACTCTCACACACAAACACACGCACGCACACACGTGCACACGTGCACACACAAACACACACACACAGGTGCTGCGCGTGGGCTGCGCTGGCAGAGCAGGGATGTGTGCCGGTTGACCTCCTCCATCACACACACACACACACACACACGTGCGCAGCGCGAACGCCTCTGAGCGTCTGCTGCTAGAGGAAGAAGCCAAGGAGAAGGCGGCGGCACAAAAGGAACTTGACGGAGGGGGCGAAGAGGTGCGGCAAACAATTTGAAATGCGCACGCGTGTTCCAGAATCCAGAAATCCATGCACACACACACACACAATCGAATCCACGAGTGGGGGAGGAAGCCAAGGAGATGGCGGCGGCACAGCAGGAACTGGAGGGAGGGGGGTGAGGAGGTGCGGTTAACTATTTGAACACACATACACACACACAAACACACACACAGGCAGATACATTGAAGGAAATGTGCAAGCTGAACATACGCACACACACACACACACACACACACACACACACACGCACGCACGCACACGCACAACACACGCATGCACACACGCACGCACGCTCATACCCACACACACTCACAAACACGCACGCACTCACAAACACACACACACATAGACACATAGGACGCATACCAAGAAATGAGCAGGCTCAACTCTGCACACACACACACACACACACACACGCTCAGACACACACACACACACACACGCAGGACCCATACCAGGAAATGGGCAAGCTCAACACTGCGCGTGTGCGCAAGGCGATAGACCCCCGCATCCTAGATGTGAAGCGGCGCGTGCGACAGGTGCGTGCGTGCATGTGTGTTTGTGTGTGTGTGTGTGATTGTGTGTGTGTGTGAGTGTGTGTGTGTGTTAGTGTGTACGTGTGTGTGTGTTTGTGTGTGCGTGTGTTTGTGTTAGTAGGTTCGGTGTGTGTGGCAGTAGGAAGGTGTGTGCGGAGTTGAAAGGGGTGCGTGTGTGCGTGCCGGTGTGTGTGTTTCAGTGATTCCCCTGCGAGCCGTATACCGCTCCGAGCCGGGTTTCCCATTTCCCAGAAAGCAACCACACACTTAGTGGGAGAGGGCGTGGAGCGGTGTGTGTGTGTGTGTGTGTGTGTGTGCGTGTGTTTATGTAAGTAGGTTCGGTGTGTGTGGCAGTAGGAAGGTGTGTGCGGAGTTGAAAGGGGTGCGTGTGTGCGTGCTGGTGTGTGTTTCAGTGATTCCCCTGCGAGCCGTATACCGCTCCGAGCCGGATTTCCCATTTCCCAGAAAACAACCACACACTTAGTGGGAGAGGGCGTGGAGCGGTGCGTTGGAAAGCTCGTGCCAAGAGCAGCCCAACGGCATGCGTTGCATGAATACCCGCTGTGTATTGTGCCTGGTATGAGCGGTCAAAGTTGCTGGAGCCGGCAAAAAAACTAATAAGTAAAATACTTCCCAGGGACCACTGGTGTGTTTGTGTGTCGTCGTCGTTTGCATAACACAACGAGGGCGCCTAGACCCTGAGTAAAAAACACAGACCCAAAGCTACTTCTACAGCCAGCGAGGCGCACACCAAACCCCCCAGCACACTCCCCCGTCGTGACGAACCGCAAAGAAATACTACCCACACGGTTCTGAGAGCCAGGTGCGGGATTGCGAGCCCATGTCCACATTCGACAAACACTGAGGCGGCACGCCCCTTACTCGTTCCCACCTCAACTCCTCCGCCACCCCCGGGTCCCTCACGGCCCGGGGTGCCTCAGCACCATCCCTCTCCCTCCCCCTGACAAAAGTAGCATTGCCCCCCGCTGGAGGGTTGCGTCGCGTAAGCGGGTCCTGCAAAGGGGCAAAACCTGTACCAGAAAAAGTCAGGGACCCTCAAGCCAAAAAACACCCCGGTCTGCCTGGAAAACCCCGGGGAGTATACATATAGTTAGGCTCCTCCCCACACAAAAGCACTGGACATGGTTGGATACTCGCATATCCCGCCAATTTGGCAGGAAGCACCGCCGCACACTCCGGAGGGTGTGGGCAGTTAAGGACAGACCCCCCTCTCGCAGGAGGAAGCGCGGCCAAGACGTGGCCCAAAAAATTGTGTGTGCGTTTGCTGGGTGTGGAAGTGAGTGTGGGTGGGTGGGTGCGTTAAGGAGTGTGGGGCGTTGTGTTATGCAAACGACGACGACGACGAGTGTGGGGCGCGGGAGGTGTGCAAGGCAGTGATGTCCTCAGCGCCCCCGCAGTAGGGCGTTTCAAGCCAAAATCGACCTTAATCGATCCCGGTCCCTTTCAAACCAGAGATAGAGGGGGTCAACACGGTCTCGTAGCATCGCTCAGCGGGTCCCGGGGTGGAGTTTGCTCAGAGATATAGTGGAAATCTGTGGAGGGGTTTTGTGGAGAGTGCGAGCAGTGAAGACCCTAAAATCCGAACTTTGGCGCACACACGTCGTTTAAGCAGCTGCCGCGTCTTGCACAGCTGTGTGACACCTATATCTGCGCCTACGCGCGGTCGGTCAGACCCGCAGCAGCGTCCGGGGGCGTGCATGGGCGCGAGGGCCAAAAAGCGGGTGCCCGCCCGATGACGAGTCAGCGCGGCGGCAGCCCCCAACCAAGCGCGCAGCGCAGTGCTAGAGGCCATAACGGAGCTGTGTGCCGCGTCAGGGACCCGGAGATGGGCTCGCTGGTGGCGAAAAGTGGTGGTTTGGGGCTGGTGCATGGGGCAGGTTTGAGGTCAAAAGATGTACCAATTCTATCCAATTCTAACCACCCAGCTCTTGCCACAGGTTGCTCCAATATATATATGATGCGCATGCAAAACGGCATTCAGGGCAGAGCATGGCAGCTTGGGTCTGCCCCATACGCCCATGCGCCATGCAACAACACCGCCATGCACAACACTGCATGCGCGCCGTGGGTGGGCCCCAGGCACCCACGCCCCGGCTCACAGGCGTGAGGCCTAAACCCAACTATGCGGACGGCTTTGCAGGGTGCGGATGTGGTGCATGGGCACGCTAGAGCCTTTCCCCATTTCCTGCGTTTTGTGCTGTGACAACATTCCACCACCAGCAGCCGTGGAACCTGCCCCGCGCCTCCTAATTGTCTTCTTTATGGTCAGCATGTACCACATGCTTGATTTCACCTGCATCGGGGGGCTGGTGCACGCATCCACAGCTTTACCGTGCCGAAAATGCCACTTTTCCGCCATTTTTAGCCTGAAACGTGGCGCAGGCGCCCCGTAGCACACTTATCGGTCGCGTCAACTGCGCACTACTGTTCCTGAGTGCATGTTAAAGTTGTCCTCCGCGTTTGACGTACTATCGTCCGTGCACGACGCGTCCCAGGGCAAAAGTCTGGTCGGCTCTCACGCCACACTCCCCGCCCCCCGCGCGCCCCACAGACGTCGATCCCCGACCCCTCCGCGCGGCTAGGAGCCTTTTTACATACCCTGCATCGACCCAGCTGGGTTATAGGTCGATCGGTGGGGGTGAATTTCGAGCTTGAACTGCCCTACGCAGGAAACGGGAAATTTGGGAGGAAACTGCGGGGGCGAATCGCGGGAAATTTCGCTCCAAAAAGTGTGAAATTGGCAATCTTCACACTTTTCCGTAAAAAAATCGTCTCCAAACTAAAACTAAAACTGGGCGATTCGGCATTTTTTTCCAATGTTGCGGGGGCAAACACGACACTCTCGGTTTCCTGAAAGACACCCCTGGTACAAGGCTATTGTGAGACTGTAATATGACAGACTGCAATACCGTCCATAATGTTTGCCTTCGCGGGGGGGGTCAAAACTATAGTTGTTTCATGCGATGGCGGGGCTCGTTTTCATTGTTTCAGTCGTTTTGACGCCCAAAATCGCGAGTTTCGACGATTTCATCTAGTTTATAAGTATCAGCTTCGCGAGGGGGCAAAAAACGACGCTTATTCGCAAAGGCAAACCGCACGGACGGTTTTTATCATCATCATTGTCCCTTGCACCCCGGATGAGAAGCGACATGTGCGCCAGAGAGACACAAACGCACACACCGCCCCACCCCAAAAAAACGGCGCATCGATCCCTCAAGCGTGAGTCCAAGTTCCACCTGTCCGATGAGATCATGTTCTGTACACGCACACACACTCACACACACAAATGCACATACACTCGCACACACACACACACAGCGATAGACATACGCCGCCCCCCCCCCCCCCCCCCACACACACCTCAAACAGGCGCGCCGCTCCCTCAAGCGTGAGTCCAAGGTCCAGCTGTCCGATGAGATCATCTTCTTCGACGACGTCGCCGGAAACGAGGAAGCCAAGGTGCAGCTGCAGGAGGTGGTTGACTTCTTCCGCAAGGTAAAAATAAATACGCCTTGGATGGATACTTACAGATGTGACCCTGAGTGCGCGTTTGCACCTCGTCTGCCTGCATCCATGGCATTAAATGTTACAGTTTTTGACACACACACACACACACACACACGCACACACGCACACGCAGCCTGAGAAGTTTAGGAACAGCGGAGCAAAGGCACCCAAGGGTGTGCTGCTGCTGGTACACACACACACGCACACGCACACACACACACACACACAAACACACGCAGCCTGAGAAGTTCAAGAACAGCGGAGCAAAGGCGCCCAAGGGTGTGCTGCTGGTGGGGCCGCCAGGAAACGGAAAGACGCTCATGGCGCGGGCGGTGGCGGGGTGAGTACACATACATGCACGCATGCGTATGCGTATGCATGTACCGTAGTGACACGCTCATTTAGGGGTACAATTGGGGGTAGGCTACCCCCAAGCCCGTGTCGAGGGTGGCACTGACGCTCGGGGCTACCCCCAAACCCGTGTCGCAAGTAAAAGGCGTATACGCTGTAACTCACTTGATACTGCATAGATTTTGACGATTATTAATGCGTTGGAAAGCTAATATCAAGGGCTATCCAGGACACTGCTTGGGTGCAACATGCGGTGGAGGGAAGAGGGCGGACGGGCAGCGTGGGTGTGTGAAACTGCCCCCAAATGCGTGTCACCGAGGGCGCTGCGTGCCGGGGGCTACCCCCAAACCCGTGTCTTTATGGGCATAGAACGGCCATTTGCTCAACCCCCAAATGACCGTACCCCCAAATGACTGTGTCACTACGGTATGTACACACGCACACATAAAAATCAGGTCTTGGGGGGGCGGTGGCGGGCTGATGAAATCTCACATGCGAGCGCACAGACACATAGACACTCACACACACACACACACACACAACACACGCACACACACACCGCAGCGAGTCTGGCGTCGCCTTCATCTCTTCGTCCGCATCCGAGTTTATCGAGATGTACATGGGACTCGGAGCTGCGCGCGTACGAGACCTCTTCACCACGGTGCGTGCTCGGGTTTTGCACAGGTTGTACACGTATGCGCCCGGAGGACCCTGGGGCGTGAGTCAACAGCAACAACAGCAACAACCGCAGCAACAACAACAGCAACAACAACAACAACAACAGCAACAACAACAGCAACAGCAGCAACAGCAACAGCGACAACAACGACAACAGCAACGACAACAACAGCAGCAAAAAAGCAACAACAGCAACAACAACAACAACAACGACAACGACAACAGCAACGACAACAGTAACAACAACAACAACAACAACAACGACGACAACAGCAACAAAAACAGCAACAAAAACAGCAACGACAAGAACAGCAGCAAAAAACAGCAACAACAGCAACAAAAACAAAAACAACAAAAACAACAACAAAAATAACAACAAAAACAAAAACAAAAACAAAAACAAAAACGACAACAGCAACAACAACAACAACAACAACGACAACAGCAACGACAACAGCAACAACAACTACAACAACAACAACAACGACAACAACAACGACAACGACGACAGCAACGACAACAGCAACGGCAATAACAACAACAACAACAACAACAACAACAACAACAACAAACCATCCCACCCAAACCATCCCACCCAGGCGCGCGGCCTCTCTCCATGCATCATCTTCATCGATGAGCTGGATGCAGTCGGGCGGGCGCGCAGGGGCGGCGGCACGGGGTCGTCAAACGATGAGCGCGACAACACAGTCAACCAGGTTGGTTGGTTGGTTGGTTGGATGTTGGTTGTTAGTTCGTTGTTAGTTGTTTGGTAAGTTGTGCGTTCTTTGGGGCTCCTGCTTTTGCGTTGTTACAGGGTGTGAAGAGTGTGTCGGGTGTGGCGGCACTGGGTCGTGTAGGGATGAGCGCGACAACCTGGTCAACCAGGTTGGTTGATCGGTTGGTTGGTTGGTTGGTCGGCTGGTTTTTGGTTGTTTGGGAAGTTTTGCGTTCTGTAGGAGGCGCCTAGGGCTCCTTCTTTTGCGTATTGGAAGGGTGTAGTAAAGAGTGTGGGATGAGGCGGCACTGGGTCGTGTAACAATGAGCGCGACAACACGGTCTACCAGGTTGGTTGGATGGCTGGTTGGTTGGTCGGTTGGTTGTAAGTTGTTTGGGAGGTTGTGCGTTCGTTGGAACTCCTTGAGCTTGATTGAAGGGTGTGCAGAGTGTGGGGTATGGCGGCACGGGGTCGTCAGGCGACATGAGCGCGACAACACAGTCAACCAGTTTTTTCATTATGTGCGGCTCCTTCTTGGATAACTCAAGGTGTGCAGGGTGTGGGGTGTGGCGGCACGGGTTCGTCGAATGATGAGCGCGGTTTTGAGGCCTAGGCACAGACACTTACACACACGCGCACACACACGCGCACACGCACGCACACACACACACACACACGCGCGCACACACACACACGCACACATACACACACACACGCAGCTGCTGCTGACAGAGCTGGACGGTTTTGAGGCAGAGGCCAGCGGCATCGTTGTGACACACACTCACACACACACACACACACATGCACACACACACGCAGCTGCTGACAGAGCTGGACGATTTTGAGGCAGAGGCACACACACAAACACACACACAAACACACACACAAAACTTCAAGTGGTGTCAAAATCGTCGGGGGCTCCCGCCCCGACGCCGCCAATGGCGGACCAACTGGGCTGACAGGGTGCTGCTGCAGCGTGAGCGACTCTGGGTTTTGGAAAATCGGCTATGTCGCCGATTTGCCCTGATCCAGAGCGCTAGTGGCTGTTTGAGGCACGGCGTCAAACGGCAGGCAACTGCGAGGCATGCGGGGACGGAGGGCGGGCTGCTGGCAGGAGTCGGCGCCGCCATCGTCGGTACCCCCATGCAGCCACGGGCACCGGCACCGGGCAGAGGCTGCAGCTACGCTACAGCCAGGGCACCGGCTATGGGCATCGGCTATTGATTGACATCGGCTAAGGCTTCGGCTACGGCTAGGGACATCCTGCATCTGCACTCACATCGCATAGGCTACACGTCCGCCCTCAGGGCATCTGCATCTGCATCGGCCACGGCTACGTACATCGGCTGCGGCGACGGCTTCGGCCTACGGACTGCAGCTATGGCACGAATCGCGGGGCACTTCAGTGACCTGCATGGAGGGTCTCTCCATGCAGGGCGAATCTTACTTGCATGAGACACATGACGACGGAGGTGCACTGGCAGCAAGCGCCCTCGCAGCGCAAGCGCCATGCATGGAGGCTGGCGGCATGTCGGGCGTGCGCCACATGATGAACGGAGGAGGAGGAGGGTGGCCAGGCTGGCTGCCCGAACTGAGACGCATGGCGCGACCAGATGTACTAGAGCTAGTGGGATGGACACAGTCAATGCGTATCCACTCAGTGGACTAGTGCGGGTGATAGTATCTGCCTGCCTCAGGGATTGAGTGCGCAAGCACAAGTCTAATACGCCATTAAAGGCGTCCAACAAGACTGTAAAATCGACCACACACACGCAGCTGCTGCTGCTGCTGCTTCTGGCAGAGCTGCACGGTTCTCAGGCAGAGGCACACACACTCACACACACACACACACATACACGCAGCTGCTGACAGAGCTGGACGGTTTTGAGGCAGAGGCCAGCGGCATCGTTGTGTCACACAAACACACACACACACACACACACACACGCACGCAGCTGCTATCAGAGCTGGACGGTTTTGAGGCAGAGGCACACACGCACACACACGCAGCTGCTGACAGAGCTGAACGAGGCAGAGGCACACACACACACACACTCACACACGCAAATGCTGCTGCTGCTGCTTCTGACAGAGCTGCACGGTTCTCAGGCAGAGGCACACATACACACACACACATACACACACGCAGCTGCTGACAGAGCTGGACGGTTTAGAGGCAGAGGCACACACACACACACACACACGCAGCTGCTGACAGAGCTGGACGGTTTCGAGGCAGAGGCCAGCGGCATCGTCGTGATGGGAGCGACCAACCGCAAGGACGTGCTCGACGCTGCGCTCACGCGCGCGGGGCGCTTTGACCGCTCGATTGAGGTGAGGCAGAAGGACAGATGGATAGTAGGTGGTTCACGGCCACAATTGTCAGCACATGACCGACCAACTGCAAGCACGCGCTTGACGCTGAGCGCACGCTGCGCTCACGCGCGCGGGGCGATTCGACCGCTCCATCGAGGTGTGGGGGGGTCCATGATGGTGGATTTTAAACTGCTTGAATTCAAATCCCTGCAACCGCCGAGTGGCAGCAGACAGAGGAGAGTGTCATATTTCCATCCGCCCCACGCAAGCAAACGACCAGCGCAGCTCCGGTTCCACGTGGATAACCAGAACACCAAACCAAACTGTCGCACCCATTCAACCATCCTGGAAACAGCCTTGGTACAAAACCCTAGGTCGTCCCTTGCTCGTGCTCACGCGCGCGGGGCACTTTGACCGCTCCATCAAGGTGGGGCCATAACACCACAACACAAGCATACACACCTTTTAGGGAAGCAGAGGACATCACGTTTGCCCCGCCACATTGCACACACGACATTGCACAGAAAGCGCTCTAGGAACAGTGTTGACTCGACGATTTTCGCACCTGTTGGCGCTGGATCGTCGCGATTCTTCATGTTCCTCCGATTTCCTGATTTACCCCCGCGACGAGGGCCTACGGGGATGGCGGGCAGTGACCCCTGGGAAGGATTTCAGTAGTCAAGCTTCCCGGGCTCATGCGACTTTGACCGCTCACACCAGGCGCAATATACAGCGGGTGTTCACGCAACGCGTGCCGCTGTACTGCTCTCGGCAAAGGCTTTCCAACGCATTGCTCCACGCCCTCTCCCACTGAGTGTGGGATGGTTTCCTGGGAAATGGGAAATCCGGTCCGGAGCGGTATACGGCTTGCGGGGGAATCCCTGAGGTCGCGGGTACCCCTAGCGCCACACTGACCCATGCGCACCTCCCCAAGCACGCCAGTGTTCCCGCTCAGGATCTTGGGGAAGTGATGGCCCACCCCGGGCCTCACGGCTTACCTCCCAATCTGACCCCGCAGCGCCGGCCCGAATCGGCCCATCTCACCCCGCAAATCCACTTTTGCGGGGCGCAGAGTGGCAAACGGAAAGAAACGCACACAGACACACACACACAGACACACACACACACACCACCAGGTCCGGCGCCCCGACTTCAACGGTCGGCTCGAGGGCATCAAGGTGCACCTACGCGAAGTTCCGCTACACGATGACATCGACTACAAGGTGTGTAACTGCTGGTAGCTGCTGGAAGCTGCATGGTGGCTGCCTGGTAGCTGCCTGGTAGCTGTGGGGTTGCTGCATGGTAGCTGCGTGGTAGCTGCATGGTGGCAAGGTGCACCTACGCAACGTTCCGCTACACGACGACATCGAGTACAAGGTGTGTAAGTGCTGGAAGCTGCATGGTAGCTGCTGGAAGCTGCATGGTAGCTGCATGGAAACTGTGTGATAGCTGCTTGGTAGCTGCATGTTCGCTGCATGGTGGCAAGGTGCACCTTCGTGACGTGCCGCTGCATGGTGACATCAGCTGCAAGGTAGACAAGGCACGTGTGTGTTCATCCTCACACGCATGAACACACGGTTCGAATGCGCCATCAAGCGCGTCCGACAGACTTGCAAATTGACCACACACACCCACACACACGTGCACAATGCACACACACACACGCACGTGCGCGCACACACCCACACAGAGTGCACGCCCACCACCACCACCACCACCAAGACTCACGCTCTCCCCCCCTTCCCTAATTGATTTTCAGGTGCTCGCGCTGCTGACGAGCGGGATGAGCGGCGCGCAGGTGCGTGAGTGTGTGTGTGTGCGTGTTACAGAGAGAGAGTGTGTGTGTGTGTGTGTGTTTGTGTTCAGGTGCATGTGTGCATGTGTGTGTGTGCATGTGTGTGTGTGTGCATCCGAGGGGGAGCTTCGCCGGATTTTCGCGCCGCCCTGTGGCGTGCTCAGACCTTGTTGTGTACAGAGAGGATGGAACTGTGTAGGATGGTAAATCACAGTTAGGGGCACCTCCTCATGCAAGGAGAGGTTATAAAGCGGCGACTTGCGGCCTCCCCCAGTGAACCTCCAGCAAAAAAACGGCCACACCAAAATCGCGAAACGGCCTCGTTCGCTGCTCCCCGCGTGCGGGACTGCCTTTCATACACATGATCTACGCATGCATGACGATCGCGTGTGGTGGGAGGCGTCGTGGGCAGCCGCATGACGGCATCTGCCACGCCCCCATGCAACCCTCCAATGGCGACTTGTAAGTAAACACCAGCATCCTGTTGTTTTCTCTCTACTGCTACTTCGCCACCAAGCTTCTCAACGGAGGCATGAGCGACCACCCAGACTTTGGCGATCCAACTGCATGCCAGCTTGCACTCCTCCTGCTGCTGCTCTAATGTTGCTGCCGATGTTGCTGCTGACTTCAACATTCCTGGTTTTCTCTCTCTACTGCACGGCGTGCTTCATCCGCCGCGCACGCACACACACACACACACACACACACACACATGTGCGCACACACACACACACACACACACACACGCATGCAGGTCGCGGGCGTTTGCAACACGGCGTGCTTCATCGCGTTGTACACACACACACACACACACATGCGCATGCATGCAGGTCGCGGGCGTGTGCAACACGGCGTGCTTCATCGCGTCACACACACAAACACACACAAACACACACACACACACACACACACATGCAGGTCGCAGGCGTTTGCAACACGGCGTGCTTCATCGCGTTGCACACACACACACACACACATACGCATGCATGCAGGTCGCGGGCGTGTGCAACACGGCGTGCTTCATCGCGTCGCGCGAGGGGCGCTCCGATGTGACGCAGGCAGATCTGAAGCTTGCGGTCGAGCAGTCCAAGTATGGACGCGCGTCAGACCTTCAGGTAAAACCTGGCACGCAGAAAATAGTGGGGCATCAGGACAGCATTATGAGGATTGTTCCACAATCCTTTCTTATGGTGCGGGCGTGTGCATTGCAGGCGTGTGCATGGAACGCGTGTGCATGGCAGATCTGAAGCTGCGGTGGAGCAGTCAAGGTATATGAGTGTGCTGGTGACATTCCATGGGGGGGAGCTCAACATTGTGGTGTTGAAGGTATTGAAGTTACAGTTACAGTTACATCGGCTTTCTAGCAAAGACTACCTCTAGTCCTATTACCACCGCCTAGACCCAAGTCCAGTTCTGGCCCTCACAATTACTTGTTAGGGGCGGTAGCCACCAGCCGGCTGCCTGCCAACGTGTAGTCCCAGAGCAAAAAGGAGAGCTTTTGTGCGACGCCTCCAAAATAGGTCCTAACTGCTTCTAGGGGATAGGGGTTCAAGTGGCGCTTGCCAATCTACTTGACCGCCGTGGTGGAGGGCCCGGCGCCTGAGGGGCAGCCGGACCGTACACCACGGCTCTCCACCCGACCCTATCCTGAGCACGCCCAAACGCCGTGTCCGAAAAAGTCTTCCAATCAGAACGAGTGCCACTAGTTTCGCCTAGCTGCTGAATCAGTAGCTTAAGAAAATAGTGTCGGAGGAGGCTGGAGGCCGGCCTTGCTGCCGAGCCACATCCATTGTGCAGTCAAAAGTCGTATGAGGAAGACGAGAAGCCGGCATGCGCATCACATGGCCTAGCCACTGCATTGATCGCTTTGCCACAAGGCTCTCAATTGGCTCAGTGTCACACGCCTGCCGAATATAAGTTTATCTGTGCCGGTCGACCAGGCGCACACCCAGAATGCGACGAAGGCAGTTAGTGTGGGCAACCTCCAATCGAGGCAGGTGTGTTTTAGTAGGGGCCCATGTTTTGCAGCCGTACAGAAAGTGGGGCAGCACGAAAGTGTTGTAAACCCGCATCTTAGACTGCACTTGCATCTTCTTGATGGCCCAAATCTTATCAAAAGACGCAAACACGCCCAGCGTGCGACCGACACGCACACCGATCTCCTTTTCCACACCACCACTCTGGGTTATCCAACTCCCTAGATACTTAAATGCAGAGACGGTCTTCCCCTAACCACCAGTCAGCGCAATCGTGGGCAGATCCGCGTCAAAATCTGCTGGCAACATCATCACTTCTGTCTTGGCGGCGTTGATTTGCATGCCAAAGCTAGAGGATACTTTGTCAAGGATTTTCAGCATAAGCGCCAACTGAGCTGGGTCATGCGAGAACAAACATAAATCGTCGGCATGCATCAGCATTACTATACGCTCAACCGACAACGACAACACAGAGTCGCCGGCTCTGGTCACGACTGACACGCCAGCCCCCTCTGGCATCATGTCAAGCGCCTTTTTCACTATGTGGTCAATAAAAACATTGAAAAACACAGGAGCAATGACGCACCCCTGTCGCACACCAGACGACACGGGGAATTCGTGCCCGATTTTCCCAGCCAGCCGCACGGCAGCTGCTGTGTTGGTGTGAAGATCCTCCAACAGATCAATAATGTGCGTATGAACACGATATAATCTAAGGACTCTCCACAGTGCCGCACGGTTTATGCAATCGTAAGCTTTAGAATAGTCGACAAATGCCACAGCCATGCATTGTTTGTACTCGGCATGTGCCGCGCACAGCGAGCACGGAGTAAAAATCGCATCAACAGTGCCTCTACTTTTTCTGAAACCACACTGAGCCTCATGCAACTGACCATCAACCTGCGTGGAGACGCGGTGCAGAAGTATGGCAGCGTACACTTTCCCGGCAATAGAGAGAAGGCTTATACCGCGGTAGTTACCAGGGGTGTCACGCGGACCCTTCCCCTTATATAATGGTGTGATAATAGCAGTTTCCTATTCCCTCGGGGCTCTCCCCGACCGCCATACGGCGATGATGACCCGGTGGAGCCATGCGATGGCAGGTGGGCATCGCAACAGCATGGCGTCCAGCTGGTCACCGCCCGGAGCGGCGGCCGAGCGCAACGCTCGCACACACACCTCCGTCTCAGCCAGGTCAGGGGGGCGCCCGTGCGCCTCGTCCACCTCTGTGGCGCGTGTGAGCTCAAACGCCGCTACAATGCTCTCCAGCTGGTTCAGGGTCTCGTCGCTGAGCTTGGTCTTCCCACCATATAGCTTGTCAAATGACTCTGTCATGGCCTTCAGCACCCCGTCTGGACCGCTGTGCAGCGCGCCCGAGACGTCCCGCATGGCAAGTGGGATCTGATGGCTGCGGCTGCGGCCCGCCAGCCTGTCGCACACGCGCCCAAACTGGCGCAGATTCTTCTTGCGTAGCATGTCTTGCGCCTCCGCCACCTGCTGGCCGATCCACCTCTCCCTGTCTCTCTGCACAGCTGCGTCGGCCGCGCGGTTGGCGCGGTTGCGCTCTCGTTTGGCAGCAGCAGACTTGCTCCTGAGCCATGCCGTGTGCGCGCGCTGCCGGGCGTCCATGAGCCGGAGGGTGCGCTGCGACAGAGTGAACTGCCAGCCGCGCCGCCGGCGGCTACCGCGTGGAGCGAGGTGGTTGGTGGCCACCTCGCGAATGGCAGGAAATGGCAGTATTGAAGACATTCATTATATCTATCTAATGCGCCATCAAAGGCGTCCGACGGACTGTAACATATACCCTTCAAGGGCCACTTTGGAGCCATCGGGTCGAAGTTGTGGCGGGGCACAAGAGGCGCGTCTTTGCATGACGGTGTGGCGCAGGCGTCGCGCCAAGTGCAACTCCTGTGACGAAATTGATAATCGTGTCGCACCTTTATGTACCACTGACGCACACACGCACGCACACGCACGCACGTTCACACGCACGCACGCACGCCGTGCTTCATCTCCTCGTCCCGCAAGCACCGCTTTGCTGTAGAGGCATCCATCTGCCTCGTGGCACACACACACACTCACGCGCACACACACACACACACACACGTCCACACATGCACACACACACACAGACACACACACACACACACATGCACACACACACACACACACACAGCGCTTCATCTCTCCTTCATGCAAGCACCGCTTTGCCGTGATGGAGGCATCCAACTGCCTCGTGGCACACACACACACACACACAAACACACGCGCGCAGCGCTTCATCTCCCCGTCCCGCAAGCACCGCTTTGCAGTGATGGAGGCATCCATCTGCCTCGTCGCGACGCTGCTGCCTGCCATTGAGCCGATCGACTTCGTGACCATCCTGCCGTCGTCCAAGTCGCCAGTAGGGTGGGTGCTGGGGAGCTGTCGGGCAGCTACTGGGCAGTTTCTGGGTAGTTTTACAGTGGTTTCCACAACCTCCCAACAACCTCCCAATAATCTCCCAACAACCTCCCAACAGCCTACCAACAACCTACCAACAACCTACCCACAACCTACCCATAACAGGCGCACCGTGCTCAAGCCCAACATCGGGCGCTACACGACCGGAATTCCGACCGCCACCACCACCACCGCCGCCCACAACCACCCACCCCACCCCTACATACACACACAACCTCCCCACAACCTACCAACGACAGGCGCACCGTGCTCAAGCCCAACATCGGGCGCTACACGACCGGAATGTGGACCGCCACCTCTCTGTCTCTCATTCTCTCCGTCTCTCTGTCTCTCTGTCTCTCTCTCTCTCTCTCTGTCTCTCCCCACAAACCTCCCAACAACATCCCAACAACATCTTTACAACTGACCCACAACAGGCGCACCGTGCACAAGCCCAACATGGTTGCTACACGACCGGAATGTGGACCACCATCTCTACAGCAACCTCCCAACAACCTACCAACCACCCACCCCACACCACACTACACCACCCCTACATACTCATAACCTCCCAACAACCTACCAACAACCTACCAACAACCTCCAAACAACAGGCGCACTGTCTCAAGCCCAACATCGGGCGCTGCCCGACCGAAATGTGGACCGCCGCCCACAACCCCACACCCCACCCCACCCCACCCCTACACACACACACACACATAACCTACCAACAACCTTCCAACACAACAGGCGCACCGTGCTCAAGCCCAACATCGGGCGCTACACGACTGGAATGTGGACCAAGCGCTACCTGCGTGAGCAGCTGCTGGTCTCTCTGGCGGGGCGAGCGGGCGAGGAGGTGGGTTAGACAGGTGTCAGTTTGTTATACAGTTGTCAGTCTAGTTTGTTCTACAGGTGTCAGTTTAGTTGGATGGTTGGTTGGTTGGTTGGTTGGAATTTGTTGGGGGGGGGCTCTGCGTGTGGACCAAGCGCTGTCGACGGCAGCAGCTGCTGGTGTCTCTGGCAGGGCGTGCGGGCGAGAGGTGGGTTAGACAGTTGCCAGTTTAGTTAGATGGTTGGTTGGTTGGTTGGTTGGAATTTGTTGGGGGTGCCTCCGCGCGTGGACCAAGCGCTATCTGCGGCAGCAGCTGCTGGTGTCTCTGGCAGGGCGCGTGGGTGGGTTGCTTATTATTCAGTTACTTAATTAGTAGTGGCGGTTGGTTGGTTGCACGAGGTTTTGGGGTGGCTCCGCATGACAACGTGCTGGCCAACCGCTACCTAGCCTCCTGCGCGAGGGGTGCAGGCTGCTGGTGCCTCTAGCGGGGCGTGCGTGCGAGGAAGTGGGTGGTGGTGGTGTTGTGGCTTGGCTAGTCGGTGAGTGCTGTGTTTAGTTGTAGTTGGCTGGTCATTCAGAGGTGTTTTGAGGGTGTCTGCGTGTGGACTAAGCGCTACCAGCGCGAGCAGCTGTTTGTGTCTCTGGCGGGGCGCGCGGGCGAAGAGGTGGGTTGGACAATCTTCAGGTTGCTATTTAGTTAGTTGGTTAGTAAGCTGGATGTTTTGGGGGGTGTCTGAATGACCACATATACATACGCACACACACGCGTATTTTGTTGTCACCGCAGGTCGTCCTAGGCCGCGATGAGATGTCGAATCTCTCTCACACACACATTTCATGTTTGTTTTGTCCGTGTGTGTTGTTTGCCTTGCACACACACACACACACACACACACACGCACACACACACACACACACACATGCACACACACACGCACGCACGCACACACACACACATACACACGGACACAGATTTCCACTGCAGGTCGTCCTCGGTCGCGACGAGATGTCGAGCCTCTCTTTCTCTCTCTCTCAAACACACACACTTCATGTGTTATGCCTGTGTGTGTTGTTTGCCTCACACACACACATACATACACACACACACACATTTCCACCGCAGGTCGTCCTCGGTCGCGATGAGATGTCGAGTCTCTCGCAGTCGCGCAACATGCTGGCGCGACAGGTGTGTGTGTGTGTGTGTGTGTGTGCTTTGGGGTTTCTTGGGTGTGTGTGTGTGTGTGTGTGTGTGTTGGGTTTGTGTGTGGGTGCGTTCGTGTGTGTGTTTTGTTTGTGTGTGTGTTTTGTGCTCGCAGTCGTGCAACATGCTGGAGCAACAGGTGTGTGGGTGTGTTGGGTTTGTGTGTGTGTGCGTTCGTGTGTGTGTGGTTCGTGTGTGTGCGTGTGTGTGGGTGTGGGTGTGTGTTTGTGTGTGTTTTGTGCTTGGGTTGCGCAACATGCTGGGGCGACAGGTGTGTGTATGTGTTGCATGTGTGTGTTTTGTGTGTGTGTGTGTGTGTGCGTGCGTGCGTGCTGTAGCAGTTGCTGGCTGCTGATGCTGGGGCTGCTGCTGCTGCTGCTGCCGCTGCTGCCGCCGCCGCTGCTGATGCCGCTGCTGATGCTGATGCCGCTGCCGCTGCTGATGCCGCTGCTGCTGCTGATGCTGCAGATGTTGCTGCTGATGCCGCTGATGCAGCTGCTGCTGCTGCTGCTGTTGCTGCTGACTCTAACATTCCTATTGTTCTCTCTCTACTGCTTAGTCGCCACCAAGCTTCGCAACTGAGCCATGAGCGACCACCCAGACGTTGGCAGCCCAACTGCTCCCCTGCCTGCTTGCTTCATCACTTATTGCCGCTTGCTGCCTGCCTCTGATGAGACTGACCCCACCACGCCCCTTTCTGCCTGTGCTTCAAGGTCGCCACCAAGCTTCTCAACCGAGGCATGAGCGACCTCCCCCACTGCTGCAAGCCAATTTTGCACCAGCTTGCGCTGCTGCTGCTGCTGCTGCTGTTGCTGACGTGACCACTGTTGCTGCTGCTGCTGCCACTGACTCCACACACCCCTGCCCCATCCTGCTGTTGTTTTCCCTGTGTTTAGGTCGCCACCAAGCTTCTCAACGGAGGCATGAGCGACCACCCAGACGCTGACAAACCATCTGCGTGCCAGCTTGCACTGCTGCTCCTGTTGCTGCTGCTGTTGCTGCTGCTCCTGCCACTGACACTGACTCCACCCCCCCTGCCCCTTCCTGCTGTTGTTTTCTCTGTGTCAAGGTCGCCACCAAGCTTCTCAACGGAGGCATGAGCGACCACCCAGACTTCGGCAACCTGCGCGGGCTCGGCACGACATGGTGCGTACAAGTGTCCCCTCCTTGACTCGTGTATACTACTTGTATGGCTGGTCTAAGTGTAAGTGGTCGAATGAATACCGCAGCGCTCGCCGCTTTGCCTTGCCGATTAAATAATTAGGAGTACGTTCAGGCAAGGTCGATTTTTTTTGCTAGTTGTATACTAAGAGAGAGAGAGAGGAGTGAGCGGTATGAGCAGCACGCGTCATGACATGATGGCGACTTTGGCAGCCTGCGCGGGCTCGGCACCACGTGGTGTACAAGTGTCCCCTCTTTGACTCATGAATAATAAGTTTGTTACCGTCCATATTGTTTGCCTTCGCGGTGGGGGTTGAAACTATAGTTGTTTAATGCGGGGGTCGTTTTTCGTCATTTTTAGTCGTTTTGACGCCCCAAATCATGATTTTCGACGATTCATTAGTTTCTATAGTTTCTATAGTTTCTTAGCTTCGCGCGGGGGCAAAACCCGATAATTATACGCAAAGGCTAACCGCCCTCGTCGCCGAGCCCTGGACCCAGCAATGCGGCGCTGCTGGTGACGAGGATCTCCGTGCCGCTGACGAACGGGGTAAAATACGACTGGCCCGGCTCCTGCTAGACTGCCCCTCGGTGGAACACTTCAGGAGCGGCTTGCCCGGCGCTGCCATGGCTTGGCGAGTAGCCGCGGCGCTGCCGCGGCCCGTGCTGGGAGACGGCCCTTATCCTCCCCCCATGCAGGACGCCATGCGGCACCGATCTCGACGAGTTGATCGACGAGCGGAGGAGCTGGCGCCCGTCAATGCATGCTGGACATTGGTCAAGATGGCTGCCCGTGGAGGCGGGCTACCATCACGGCTTCAGCGGTGGCGACCGCCGAGGCAACACAGAGTAAATCCGCTTCACTAATCGCAGCGTTCGTCACCGCGCTCATCCTCGGGGTCGCTCGTCTGCCCGTGACTGCCGTTGGGAGGTCTTCAGGCAGCCTCCATGACAACTCTGTCGTCCATGCACCCCTAGAGGGTGGGACCTGGCCATGCATGAGGCATGGGGCGCCGGCTGAGCCCCATGCAAACGAGAGCTGGACAGCCATGCACTGCCAGGCGGGGACCGTTCCAGTCAGCGCCAGTCGGCTCTGCCGGCTTGACTGGCCACAAGGCCACTACTGTGACCCTGAGGAAGGTCCTCTCCTATATGCTCCTTGCCATACATGTCTCTCAGAGACCGCTGTTTGGGGTAGTCTAGCCGGCGGGAGCGGTAGTCTATCGGCCGGGAGCCGGCGGTACTCTAGTACTTAAGTGTGTCGGAGTATCGGCGGGTGTCTCTAGTAGAAGAGTAGCCTGCGTAGCTGGAAACCCCGTGTTACTGTTACTGTTACTGCTAACCGCCCGGACGGTAATGTTATGATGTGTCAACTTGGTGTTTGGATGAATACGTGGTGGGCAGCACGACGTGGTAAGTACAACTGCTTGGAATCTTGTTATGCGCCTGGGCGCGTGCGGGGCGCACATGAACATCGCAGTACACAGCTAAGTACTTGCCAGCTAATTGCTGCCAGCTAAGTTTGCTGCTGCCTGCCTGCACACACACACACAGACACGCACACGTGCATGCACACGCAAGTACCACACACACACACACACATACGCTCGCGCGCAGGTTGGAACCCAGCAGCGAGCCCCGCCGCTGGCACACACACACGCACAAACACACACACACACACACACACACACGCACGCACACACACACACACACACACGCACACACACACACATACATTCACACACGCATACACACGCACACACACGTAGGTACCACCCCAGCAGCGAGCCTGGGCGCTGGCACACACACACACACACACACGCGCACACACACACACAGAGATACGACCCCAGCAGCGAGCCTGGGCGGGGGCACACATACACACACACAAACACACACGCACACACACGCACACACACACACGCACACGCACACGCAGGTACGACCCTAGCTGCGAGCCTGGGCGCTGGCACACACGCACACACACACACACACACGCAGGTACGACCCCAGCAGCGAGCCTGGGCGCGGGCACACACACACACACACACGCGCGCACACACACACACGCACACACGCGCACACACACACACAGGTACGACGCCAGCGGCGAGCCCGGGCGCTGACACACACACACGCGCGCGCACACGCACACACACACGCAGGTATGACCCCAGCAGCGAGCCTGGGCGCTGGCAGTCGACGACCATCATCACTGACGTGGACCAGGTGTGTGTGTGTGCATGTGTGTGTGTGTGTGTGTGCTGGCAGACGACGACCATCATCACGGACGTGGACCAGGTGTGTGTGTGTGTGTGTGTGTGTGTGTGTGTGTGTGTGCGTGTGTGTGTGTGTGTGCGTGTGTTGTGTGTGGGAGGGGGAGGCGGTAGACCTAGCCAGCTAGGCACTCACACAGAAACAGAGAGAGAGAGAGAGAGATTCGTTAGTTCCCAGCGCACAGGCAACCTGGATGACGGCTCTTACCTGTAGTAAAGCACACAACCTGGCAATCGTTTCAGAGATTGGCCGATTTGGGCTGGCGCGTCGGGTTGATATTGTGCAAATTCCGACCCGAAAAAGTGTGAAAATTGCATATTCACATTATTTTTGCCAAAATTCGCCTCCGTCGGGTTGAGATTGGCGAAATGAGCGTGAGGCCCGGGTTGAGCCATTCTTTTTCCAAGATCCTTAACGGAACCACTGACACACATATGTGCACACACACACACATGCACGCATGCACACGCACACTTGCACGGACACACACGCACACACAACCACCCATGCACACACACACGCAGACGCGCTCTGAGTGGGTCGACATGGATATGGAGATGGAGCAGCTCATCGGAAACGCGTACAGCGATGTAACAGCGATGCTAGAGCGCAACAGGTGTGTGTGTGTGTGTGTTTGTGTGTGTGTGTGTGTGTGTGTCATCCAAAATGTGTACAGTGGCGTAACGGCGATGATCGAGCGCAACAGTGTGTTTGTGTGTAACCGTCAGATAATAAGCTGGCCCAAAAAACAGGCACCTTAATTAAGCTAAATTAAGCTTAATTAAGTTAAGGTAAGAACTGAACTCCCAGGAAAAAAATCCCAGCTGTGATCTGAAAGTTGAGCATTTTTCTACGCCAGTTGTGGGGCTCAGAGCCATGATCGGGACATGGAAATTATATTTTTGTGATTCGTGGGAAGCAATACAAGATTATGTGCGCTTGGTGGACGCCGCGGTAGTCGCCTCTCCGCCGCGGTGAACGCCTCTCCCCCCACTCAGTTACACACACTTCAGCACCCTTCTCCTACAGTCGCTGAATTCAGCACCCACCACCCAGCACACTGAACACGTGCCCCAGCTGCGCCCAAGAGGGCAGCATCATCAGGCGGGCAGCGGCATCACTAGACGCTCACGATCCGGTCGGACGGCCCCGCTGCTGGGGTGCCGCCGCCGCCGCCGGCGCGGTGGCTGGCATATCAGCTGCCTTGCGCCGCAATAGGTAGCCCTTGGACGTGGCCTTGAGCGGTAGCGTCCTCAGAGTCGCGCGCTCAGCAAACAGCTTCGAATCAAGCATGCATATGGAGCGGCACTGGCTCTCACTGAGTGATGCGCGCGCACGATCACATCGGCCGTCTCCTCTTGAGGTTGGCACGATCAGCAAACCCAGGAAATCTCTACTATGGTTCCCTTCAGGTCTCACTATGTTGCAAAGCATGCCAAGGCAGCCAGGGAACGCTCACCACCACGTTGGCCACCTGTGCCGCCCCAACCCACCCACCCACTGCAGCCATGCCCCCATGCAACCCTGTGCCAAACGAAAGTGGATCGCCCCCCCCCCTGCGCATTTCTGAGGCGTCGCAAGTGGTGGGACCTCATTCCGGGGTCCTACGAGCCAGCTGTTGCAGTCGACCCGAGTGTGGGGGGAATCCCTCCGATGGCCGATATCGCGACCTCCCGCGCTTCACAGCGACGCATTAGGTTCGTATGGTCCTGCTGGTGCGCTGGCACAGCGCGGGGAGGCCAAAGTGCCCCATTCGCGGCTTCCGCGGCCCCACACACTCGGCGAGCACCTTAATTAAGGTCCCCGCAGTCGACACTGCACGCGCGGCGCTCTGCGCGTTTATACCTTAATTAAGCTAAATTTATTAAGGACTATATGGCCCTTCCCACACTAGCATGCTAAGGGGGTACTTCCATTGAGCCGGAAATTGGTTATCCGGGTGGAACCGGGCGGTTACTGAATATCCGGTCGTTTTGTTTCTATTGACGCGCCCGGATGGGCATCCGGGCACACCCGGATGTCTTGCAAGGCCGGTGGCGGGCGCGAGGGCCATCCGGGTCATCCGGCTCGTCTGGCTCTCGGTCAAACCTCGGCGTGGGGCCTGCAACCGAGCGCGACGAACAGACAACTCCATCGCGCGTCTGTAGATGTGTTTAGTACAGCGAACGGCCAAGAAACGCGTGCGCTACGGCTGGGGACGTGCAACACAGCCTAAAACCGCCCCATGCAAACTGCGCCATGCAACTGTTGCTGCGCGAGTGCGTGTCGCACTGCAACGCGCTGGTGCGGGGACGCCCCGCGGCAGTCTCCGGGTATTTCATGCAATGGAAACACAACGAGCCGGATATTCAGATGAGGGCCGGATATTGCCCGCGGCCCGGATTGTCGTCTGGGTTTAGAACCGGATAGACGACACACCGGAAATTCCATGGAAGTACCCCCTAATAATCGGTGCCACGTTTGGGGACCCCCCGAGGAGGCCCCCTCCGGATGCCCCCTCGATGTGCATGGCATGCGTGCGCTATTACAAGGTTGTGCTGCTCGATGTGGGCATCCGGGTGGGCTGTGTGGGTGGGGGCAGGCCATGAGGTCGCCAGTTATGAGCCATGGGGCGCCAAGGGGCCCTCTCCGCGTCCCGCGCGGAGTCAAATGTCGACATCGATGCTTATCTACGCGTATATGGGGCGCGCGTGTCCGGGGGACAGTGATCGGGGCCCTGGGGGTGGCTGTGTTGCGCCTCATGCAACCCGCCATGCAACCTCGCTCGGGGGCTCCAACCCTCGTGTTACGAGGCACAAACACGTATCATTGTCGTTTCCCGGGCGTGGGATGCGCGGGGGCCGCGCTGGGGCCGATATTGAAATGGTCATTTCCGACAGGTGGCCTTGGCAACGGTCGTGTGGCGCCCACGGCGCATGCCGCGACGCACCACTGGCGCCTACAGTCGTCGAATACATAGTAGAAGTCACACACGAGGGGAGGGGTGCAGAGGTGGCGCACAATTAAGTCACGGGGCAACATGGCCTGACACGGAATAAACTGAGGGGGGGTCCCCAAGCGGTTTATTCATTCACGGCGGATGTGCGCCCTCCCCCGCCCTCCCCCCGCCGCATGCAGCTGCTCCTGAATCAGTGGTGGCTTTCCTTCTCAGGAAGTACGTGCTTCCGTGCACCGTGGGCGACACACCCATTCTAAGAACATGTTTTGGGTGTGTCAAGTTAGAAATCTCGCGGTTTGGGGGGGGGGGTCCCCCAAGCGGTTTATTCATTTACGGCGCCGGTGAGCCCTCCCCCGCCCTCCCCCCGCCGCATACAGCTGCTCCTGGATCGGTGGTGGCTTTCTTGCTCAGGAAGTGCGTGCTTCCGTGCACCATGGGCTCCACACGACTCGTTTCAAAAACGTGTTTTTGAGTCTGGCACCAAACCATGCTCTTTTCTGACATGCTAGCCAAGGAAGGGCCATATATATAAAGATAGATAGATGGACCGCCGAACCTTATTTGTGTGTGAGTGTGTGTGAGTGGGTGGGTGCGTGTGTGTGAATGCGTGTGCGCGTTTTCGTGCGTGCGTGTGTGTTAGTGGGGGGGGACACGCAAGCAACCAACCAGCCAACTTACAGATCGCAGGACTGCCGTCGACCTGAACGTCGACCTCCTCGTGACACACACACACACACACGCACGCGCGCACACACACAAACACACATATACGTGTTAACCAACCGACAGAGTAACTAACCACAACCAACACGCATACAGGACTGCCGTCGACCTGCTCGTCGACCTCCTCGTGTCACGTGAGCGCGTCGACGGTGAGGATGTGCGCCAGGTGGTGGAGGGCGCGGCTGACGCCGGCGACCTTGCACGGCGGGCAGAGGGCGCACAGATGGCACTGCTGTGATGGAAGAGTAACAGGGCTCTGGTGGAAGTGTAACAGGCAGTGGAAGTGCGCCAGGTGGTGGAGGGTGCGGCTGACGCGGGCGACCTGGCACGGCGGGCAGAGGGCGCACAGATGGCGCTGCTGCGGTGGAAGTGTAATGCTGCACTGCCAGGGCGCAAAGGAGTGACTCGGTTGTATGCGGGCGACCTGGCACGACGGGCAGAGGGCGGCACAGATGGTGCTGCTGTGATGGAGGTATCGACAGGGCGAACTCAAAAGAGTGATGGTACTAGAGCACAAAGGAGCGACATGCGCAGGGTACTCAGGGCGCACAGGTGGTGGCGCTGCTGTGGTGGAAGTGTAATGCTGCATTGTCGGGAAGCAAAGGAGTGACTCGGGTGTATGCGGGCACAGCGGACAGAGGGCGCACAAATGGCACTGCTGTGATGGAAGTGTGATGGAAGTGTAAACAGAGCTCGGAGGTGTGACGGTCACACAGCACAAAGGAGTGACGGGCACATGGAGCACAGGTGGCGCAAAGGAGTAGCCTGGCTCGGCGGGCAGACTGCGCACAACTGACATTAGTACTGCTGTGAAGGAAGTGTGACGGAAGCATAAACAGGGCGATTTCAAAGGAGTGACTGTCACAGAGCACAACGGAGGGTCATGCGCGTGTGCACGGGTGTTGCGCTCCACACTCGGTCGTCACAAGAGATCGTGGAATGCATCCTCTCCCTGCCACCAATATGCCAAAGTCTCAGGCTCCATCTCTGCTTGCACCCTCGCGGAGCTCGAAGGTCGATCTCCACCATTGCTCGCGCCCTCGCGAAGCTCGGCTTGTGACTGGCCTAGCGCACAGCGTTTGACATACCGGGCTGTAACATGGCTGCACAACAGACCAGCCACAGGACTCCCCCACAGTCCATCAATGAGTGGATGAGCGGATGCGTCAACGTGTCGGTTACCCCCCACACGTACGGCGCCGTGCGCTGCCCATGTACCAGCTGAGCTGCCCGCCTTGTGTAGCAAAGCATCATCAGCTGCCTGCTCTTACCGGTGCGCTTGCCCCGCAAAAAAAACTTCACGGCACGGCGCAGTGGGCTCTGATCCAAACTCTGACCCCACCCGCCTGCAGCGCAGCTGCCTGCGGTGTGTTCAGAGCGTCAAGCAGTGCGCGTGCCCACTTCCCCAATACGCAGTGTCGCATCCATTGGGCAGACCTGGGGGCGCCAGTCGGCAGAGGGCGACGCTCTGCTGGCAGACACTAGCTAGATGTTTCAATCAACACTCCCGCACTGGTGGAAGCCCCGATGCTTCTGCTGCAGTTGAAGCCCTGCTGCTGCTTTGGCCTCTGCTGCGCACCTGTTTGTCTGCCACTCACTCTTCCACCCTTCCCACATGATCACCACCCCAGCCACAGTCAGCCACAGCCAGTATATACAGCCACTAAACTTCGCACAGTCGCGAAATGCAGCACGACGGCACACTCGGCCTGCTCGAACACATGGAAGCTCTGTGGTCCAGCCTCGACGTCGACGACAAGCGCGCGCTGCGGCTGTGCTGTACGGCCATGCGAGACGCCGTGGATGCGCATGCGAGCGGCCTGGAGGGGCAGTACAACGCGCCAGCGCTCTCCCACATCACATGCGCTCGCCTGTGCTGCGTCAACACGCTGACGCTGCGCTCGATGGCGTGCCTGCGACGCATGCTGTTGGAGACGCACCAGCCTGGCGCCTCCTTCCCTCGCATGCAGTCACTGCGCCTGATCCTGCACAAGGTGAGAGCCCCAAACGCGCGCGGCCGCCATGCGCATGACGTTCCGCGCCATGCATGGATGCCGTGCATGGAGAGACACACCAGGGCCCGTGTGATCCCTCACGTCCACCACCCGCTGAGCATCATTGTGCATGCACCTTGCACTTGCAGGGCGGTGTGAAGATCGAGGATGCCGCAGACTACCAGGCCATCTCCAGCGCCGCGCCGTGGCTGACCCGACTGAGCATGATGCTTCCAGCCAGTGCCACTGCTCTGCCACAGCAGATGGCCGTGCTGCTGTCCGCATGCAGCAAGCTGGAGGACCTGGCACTGCATTCAGATGCACGACTTGTGGACATCATCGCACTGGCTTCTGGCGCCCACCTGCTGCGTCTCAGGCTGTCCACTTGCATTCATCTGGAGATCTTGGCACCCCTCTCATCCCTGGTGAAGCTGCAGAGCCTCAACATCAGCGGCTGCACCGCTGTGTCGAGTCTGGCGCCGCTAGCAGGCATGGCAAACCTGCAGAACCTCAAAATAAGTGGCTGCAAAGCTGTGTCTGACCTGGAGCCCTTGGCAGCCTTGGTTAACATGCAGAGCCTCACCTGCACAACTGCAGTTCAGTGTCCGATCTGGCGCCGCTGAGAGCCATGGTGAAGCTGCAGATCCTCCACATGAATGTATGCACTGCTGTGTCCAATCTGGGGCCGCTCGCAGGCATGCCGCAGCTACAGAGCCTCTACATAAGCAACTGCACTCGTGTGACCGATCTCTTGCCCCTGGCAGCCCTGGCAAACCTGCAGAGTCTCCACATGAATGGACGCACTGCTGTGTCTGACCTGGCGCCCCTGACAGCCCTGGCAAACCTGCAGAGTCTCCGTCTTCTCAATGGCTTCTTCTCTGCAGCCCATCTGCCAAACCTGCAGCGCCGAATCGACCTTGGGGAGCGCTGAATGTGTGCCGAGCTGTATATCCACACCAACACTGCAGCTGCCGTGCGGCTGGCTGGGAAAATCGGGCACGAATTCCCCGTGTCGTCTGGTGTGCGACAGGGGTGCGTGATTGCTCCTGTGTTGTTCAATGTTTTTATTGACCACATAGTGAAAAAGGCGCTAGACATGATGCCAGAGGGGGCTGGCGTGTCAGTCGTGACCCGAGCCGGCGGCTCTGTGTTGTCGTCGTCGGTTGAGCGCATAGTAATGCTGATGTATGCCGACGATTTATGTTTGTTCTCGCATGACCCAGCTCAGTTGGCGCTTATGCTGAAAATCCTTGAGAAAGTTTCCTCTAGCTTTGGCATGCAAATCAACGCCGCCAAGACAGAAGTGATGATTTTGCCAGCAGATTTTGACGCGGATCTGCCCACGTTTGCGCTGACTGGTGGTGAAGTGAAGACCGTCTCTGCATTTAAGTATCTAGGGAGTTGGATAACCCAGAGTGGTGGTGTGGAAAAGGAGATCGGTGTGCGTGTCGGTCGCGCGCTGGGCGTGTTTGCGTCTTTTGATAAGATTTGGGCCAGCAAGAAGATGCAAGTGCAGTCTAAGATGCGGGTTTACAACACTTTCGTGCTGCCCCACTTTCTGTACGGCTGCAAAACATGGGCCCCTACTAAAACACACCTGCCTCGATTGGAGGTTGCCCACGCTAACTGCTTTCGTCGCATTCTGGGTGTGCACCTGGTCGACCGGCACAGATTAACTTATATTCGGCAAGCGTGCGACACTGAGCCAGTTGAGAGCCTTGTGGCAAAGCGATCAATGCAGTGGCTAGGCCATGTGATGCGCATGCCGGCTTCTCGTCTTCCTCGTACGACTTTTGACTGCACAATGGATGTGGCTCGGCAGCAAGGCCGGCCTCCAGCCTCCCCACGACACTATTTTCTTAAGCTACTGATTCAGCAGCTAGGCGAAACTAGTGGCACTCGTTTTGATTGGAAGACTTTTTCGGACACGGCGTTTGAGCGTGCTCAGGATAGGGTCGGGTGGAGAGCCGTGGTGTACGGTCCGGCTGCCCCTCAGGCGCCGGCCCCTCCACCACGGCGGTCAAGTAGATTGGCAAGCGCCACTTGACCCCTATCCCCTAGAAGCAGTTAGGACCTATTTTGGAGGCGTCGCACAATAGCTCTCCTTTTTGCTCTGGGACTACATGTTGGCGGGCAGCCGGCTGGTGGCTACCGCCCCTCACAAGTAATTGTTAGGACCAGAACTGGACTTGGGTCTAGGCGGTGGTACTAGGACTAGAGGTAGTCTTTGCTGGAAAGCCGATGTAACTGTAACTGTATATCCAGTGGGTCCCATGGATTCTGGCGTCTCTGACTGAGGGCTAGCTTACAGTTTACAGTATGCACCCTCGGGGCGTGGGATTGAGGGAGCTACCTAACGAGGCTAGCTACCAAGACTGAGGGCCACCTCACTGCAAGCTGTCAATATGATGCAATCGCACTACCTAACAAATCTTCTACTTTATGTAGACAGCCATGGCCCAGCCAAAGGGTTTGAAGCCAGCTTTACCCAAACCCCTCACACAATCATATCCAATCGTCTTTTGAAGCATGCCGATGAGTTTTACAGTTAACCTCACGTTGCGGCTGAAGAGACGGCACTGCATCATTAGTGGCCTGACCCCCTTTGATCCTAGGTTTTATAGTGGCGGGGGAGGGGGGGGGCGGGGGGCAAGTGCCTATTTCTTCTTTCATTTTGTTTTTATGTTTTCCTGGTGCTTGCGTGGCCTTGCAAGCGCTCCACGGAGAACACCCCTTCGACTTCTAGCTAGTCCCGGCATTGGAATCACACGCGACGGTCCGCCGCGCACATGTAAAACCTGCAGGTTTCGCTGCGACAAAGCGACTATGCGAGGTGCACCCCATGCGCATGCGGTTCTGAAGGGAGTTGCAGTTTCTCTCATTGCTGTCCCGTGAATACGGATGCTCTTCTTGCAAGTTGAAAGTTGCAACCAGCGTGCCCAAGCCCCACACCCTCTCTTCCTCCCTTTCCCAACGCGACCACGTTTGGCTCGCTCTGCACAATCAACCGGCACTCGGACTTCCTTACAGCCTGTCAATGAGTGAACGCCCTTAGTGTCGGTTAATGTTCTGCGGTACACAGGCAGCGAGGGCCCCAGTCCTCATCCCAGGTGGCGGAAGAGTGGAGAGCCTTCAAGAGAGTGGAGAGGCTTGTGCACTGAATCTTCAGTAAGCTGCCCAACTCAACGTAGGCTACACGTCTACACGTCTTACACAAGACAGACATATTATTGCTGCAGCAGTCGCCAGCGCTGCAGCAGTTGAATGATGATGTTTGGTTACAATCCACTTCTGGCGGTCACACGTACGGTTCCAAAGCTCCAGTAGGACTTAGAGAAACAAGGCTCAAGGCCCACAAAAGGTCAAGCTACAAGTAGCCCACGGTAACGCCATCCACACTTGGTGGCGGGCGCCAAGCAAGCAGCACCACTGTGCAGGCTGCACACCCAGCCCCTCAAATGGCCAGAGGGCGGACCCAAGGTATAAAACCATGAAGGGACCAAAAAGCCCTCCCCCAGACCACCGGAAGCGGGGCTAGTAGCACACCCGCCGCAGCACTCTACTCAGCGACCACACCGCACCCGCCACCGCACGCGTGTGGCGCCACCTCCCCTTCAAAAACACCCCCAGAGGGAATGCCATCTAGCAAGCAGGTGCAGGCACCCGCTCGCCGTCAACGACGAGGCGCGCGCGGTGGAACTGCGCCCGCTTCCCCGCAACCTTGGCGGCGAGGAAAGCGGGCCACAGCGCCTGGTGCTGCGCCTCCTCGCGGTCACTGAGGACGTCGAAGACTGCAGTCGAGTCCACGCAGCGGCGCAGCTCGTGGCGCCAGCGCACGACAGTGTCGGCCACGGCGTCAGACGCCACGGTGAAGAGCACACGCAGCACACCGCCCCCGCGTGGCTCCACGCCGATGCCCCCGACGGCAGGCTTGGCGTTGAGGAGCGACGCGGACACGACGCCACCATCAGCCGGCTCCCGCCGGCCGGTGCCGCCGTAGAGGAAGCGCACGACATCCGTAGCCAGGCGGACGGGCAGGCTGGTGCCGTCCTCGGCAGCTGCAGCGATCCGCTCCGCCGCCGCCGCCGTCGCCTCCTCTTCATCCATCCGCCTGCCACCGCCCGCGAGGAACCAGTTGGCGCCGCGTGCCACCGGGATGGACAGCACGAAGCTGCGGCGCAGCGACGTGTCGCCCACACGCGCAGGCAGCCCCCCCCGGCGGGAGGGGCCGCGCGCAGATGCGGCACGCGTGGCGCCCGACGCAGGCCGCTCCGTCGCCGGCCCCCCCCCCGCCGACGCCACAGGGGCGGCAGCAGCAGCGGGCCGGGCAGGCTGAGCAGCCTCGGCAGCAGGCGCAGCGCGGGGCGCCGCACTGTGGGCCGCATGGCCGGCCCGCGCGCGGGCGGGCTCTGCATGCGGCATCTGCATGGGCGCCCCAGGGACGCGGCTCACCAGGAGGCTCACCACATCCACCAGGGACGCAATCTGTTGCGCCTGCGCCTGCACCACAGCGAGCACCCCCGCAAGGGCACCGCTGTGGCCGGCGTCGGCAACCTGTGGCGCGCCCACCTGCGTCGGCGCATTCTGTGGCTGGGCGCGCGCCCTCGCCTCCCAGTTGAATGCCACCTCAACACCGTGTTACAGGCAGGTCGACCAGGGGTTTTCAGGTCTCCTACACATTCGTCGAAACCAAAATTGCAGCGCTCGTCTTATTAGAGCGCCTACTAAATTATTTAGGGGGGGGTTGCTTGTCAACAGCTCAGTGCGCAGCTGCCGCTCTCTAAATTTAGAGATCTGATTAATTTAAAGAGCGGCGCACGGTAATTCAGCTGCGTGCCAAAATAATTAAGCGCGGACGCCGAGTCGAATATGCTGCCTGTTAGGTGCGTCACACGTGACTGTGAAACCTATCGTCATCGTCATCATCAGTGAATACTCTAACCATCCGCCGACGCAGGCGCACATGAGGCTCTCGCACAATGGTCCCCGCGCGCACACACAGCGCCACCACTTTGCGCCACAGCGCCACACCTTTGCGCCACTACTTCTCCTACTCCTCCACCAGCAAGTCCGTCAAGTCCACATCTGGAGACATCCAGAGAGTCGTCTCCCCCATCCGCTCGCTTGGAGGGTGGCGCATGGCTCCCGCGCACACATGCGGTGCCACGCGCCACTACTGCTATAGGAAGTCCGTCAAGTCCACACATCCAGTGATGCGTCTCGGAGGGCGGTGCACTGGTGCCCGCGCACACATGCGGGGTGCGCCACTTCGACTGCGCCACTTCTACTAAAGGAAATCCGGCAGGTCCACATTCAGAGATAATGCGTCGCCAGCTCCGCTGGCCTTGCGCCGGCGTGGCGGCGGCGGCGGCGCGAGCCCTCCCGCGCTGCCTCCGTGTCGCAGCAGCATCGCGTGTACCTGCTTGGCGTCTCGCGGGGGCGGCGGAGGCGGCGGCGGCGGGGTGCGCTGCCCTTGCACTTGCGTGTGGGCGCCTAGCGCGCGCGGGGGCAGCCCCGCGACACGCGGGGGCGACGCGCCACCCACGCCGCCACCGCTGCACGCTGCCGCCGCGCCGCCGTCTCCGCTGCCAAAGAGCGCGTCAGCCGCCGCATCGCTGCACCACCCCTCTGCGTCAGAGGTGTGCGACGCAAACGAGAGCCTCATGGAAAACAGGGCGGCTGCGGCTGTTGTGGCGGCGGATGCAGGCATCGTCGACACAGACGCCTCAGGCGACCCGCCCGCTGCCGCGTGGGCATGCGCGCTGTGGGTGTCCCCATATGCGGCGCCCCAGGAGGAACCACCCGGAAGGTGGGAGCCTGCGCCGCCAGCGCTGAAAGCGGAGGCGCCCGGTGGGCTCCCTCCGACGAGCCCACTGACGCTGCCGGCGCGGCTGAACATCGCGTGTGTATGCGTGTGCGGCGTGGCCGCCCCCGGAGGGCTCCCTCCGGCGAGCTCGCTGCCGCTGCTGCCGACGCGGCTAAACAGCGCGTGCGATGCTGATGCCGACATCAGCAGCGGGATGGGTACGGGCGACGACCCAAACGCGCCAAATCCACAGCTGCTCGACACGCTGCCGCCGCCGACGCCCGCCGCGCTGCCGCTGCCCAGGGCCAGCGCAGCGCTGGTGGGGAGGGCGCCGAGCGACGGGATGCGCGGCAGCGTCGTCGATGGAGGCGCGGCCCACGTCAAGGAGGGCACGCGAGAGAGGAACAGGCCGAGTGAGGGCGCACCAGAGGAGTCGGCGCCTGGGGCCGATACGCAGCTCGAGGAGGGCACGCGCGGGGGGCCAAACGGACCAAACACCGAGGGCAGGTCGCACGCAGCGTCGCCGTCATCGTCGCGGTAGTAGCTTGCTCCGCTGCCCACCCCGCCGCTGCTGCTGCCGCTGCCGTTGCGCGCATGGCCTCCGCCTCCGTCGTGCTCGTCGTCGTCGTCCGACATGTCGAGCATTGCAGAGATGTCGCCACACGCGGGTAGCCAGCTGCCAGGCGACACAGGCGGGACGCCCATGCCAGCGCCTGTACCGCCCGCACCGCATGCACCGCCAGCAACAGTTGCCACAGCCGAGGCGTGCGCCAGCAGTGCCTGTTGGTGTACGTGGGGCTGGGGACAAGCGGCAGTGAGCCCGACCCACGGCTCCAAATCGCTGCTGCCGCCACTGCCACTGCTGGTGCTGCTGCTGCCAGCAGCTGCTCCAGCAGCGGCGAAGGCCTGTTGGGCATGGGGCTGGGGGCACGCGGCACTGAGCCCGGCCCATGGCTCCAAAACGATACGATCGCAACACGGATCTGACCCGCTGCCGCCGCCACCCCCAGGCGAGACAGACACATGGTGGGCGCACTGCGCGCCGTCGCCGCTGCTGCTGCCTGCATGCGCGCCTGCATGTGCGCCTCCGCCTTCACGGCCGCCGCTGCTGTCGCTGGCGCACTTCAGTGCTTCGGCGCGCGCCTGCGGTGCCTCAGGCTGACGCTGCGGTGGCGGCGGTGGCGGCAGTGGCGCTAGGTGGCCCACATGCGAGTCAGTGCGCACACACGCGTCATCAGACCCGGCCGCGCTGCCAGCTGCTGCTGCTGCTGCTGCTTCGCCGCCGCACGCCGCAGCAGGCTGAATGCTGTCACTACTCCCGGCGCTGCCATCAAGGCTGCCTCTCCTGTCGCCGCTGCCGCTGATGCCAGACGGGGTCGCAGACGCAGGCGTGGGTGCAGGCGAAGCGGGCGTGTTGCCCGCGCTGCTGCTGCTGCCGTCTGCCCCTCCTCCTGCTCCTCCTTCACCTCCTCCGCCACTGCCCTCCCTGTCCCCGCCGCTGCCGCCACCGACAGCGCTGGCGCCGCCACCAGGCTGCAGCTTTGCCAACACAGCAAGCACGGCCGCATGGCTGAGCCCAGACTCCAGCATCGCAGCTACCATGCGCACGCGCTCGCAGCCAACCGCCTTTTCTACCTCGTTGTGCGCGTGGAGCACAGAGGCGGCCTGCGGTGCGGGAGGGTGCGGTGCGTGAGGAGCGAGCGAGTGCGAGAGCGGGTGTTGCGCGTGCTTGAGAGCAAGCACGTGGAGCATGGCCGCATCTTGCGGCGCGTGAGAGCGAGCGTGGGAGCGAGTAAGCGTGAGAGTGTGCGGGTGTGCATGCCCGCGTGTGCGTGTCCATGCACGCCCGCGCACCAGCATCGAGGCAAGGACACCCCCCAGCAGCACATCATAGCGTCACATCACACTTATGAGGGCGGCCCACGCACCAGCATCGCGTCGGCGCGCGCGGCGGACGCAACCGCCTGCCTGCTCAGCATCTCGTTGTCTGACCTCATCCGTCCGGCGTCAGCAGCGAGTCGCTCGATGTCGAGAGTGAGACGCTCGTAGTCAGTTGCCACGCGTATGTTGTCAGTTGTCAGACGTGTGTTGTCAGTTGTCAGGCGGTTGTTGTCAGTTGTGAGTCGCGCGGTGTCAGTTGCGAGTCGCGCGTTGTCAGCGCGCAGGCGTGCCAGCTCAGCTGCCACGTGCGCATCGTCGGCACGGAAGTTGTTAGCTCGGAAGTTGTTAGCTCGGAGGTTGTCAGCCCTCGGGCGTGCAGGCTCTGCCGACAGGGCACCAGAGATGTTGGTGCGCTCGTTGTTGTCGGCTGACAGAGGCGCTGCTGCTGTTGTGGCTGCTGCTGTGGCTGCTAACGCTGCTGCTGCTGCAGTGGCTGCTGCTGTGCCTGCTGCCGTGGTGGCTGCCGCCGCTGCCGCTGCGGGTGCCGTTTGCGGTGGCGCTGCGCTCGCGTGCCACAGCGTGCGTGCGCCAGCGGCGCCTGCGTCAACCTCTGCAGCAGGCAGCGACGCTAGTGACGGTGCTGGTGGCGCGTGCGCCGCCCCCTTGGCACGGTCGGCCCATGTCGGCGCGCCTGCTGCTGCCGCTGGCGTGGTGGTTGATGCTGCCACTGCCGCTGCTGCCGCTGCTGCTGCCGCTTCATGCGCCGCGTCACCTGCCGTCAGCGCTGCTGCCGCCGGAGAGGCCACTGCCCCCTTGGCCTTGTCCGCCCACGTGGGCGCGCGCGTCGGTGGCGCACGCGGTTGTAGCGCGCCTGCGTCAGCAGCGCCGCCACAGCCGCCGCCACCTGCCGGCGGTGCGGCAGCGGGCGAGGGTCCGGGCTGCGTCGGCAGCGCAGCCGCAGGGGCTGGTGCAGCCAACGCAGCGGCCGACACGCGGGCGAGCGCGTCGCACGACGACGACGCGCTGCCGGCTGCCGTCGTGGCAGCCGAGGTGCTGGTGGGCAGCCCATTGAGTGAGAGCCGCCTGTGCCAGCTGCCGCTCCCTCGGCTGCGCATGCCACTCGGGGCTGGCCCGCTGACACCTGCGGGTGCGGGTGCGGTCAGGCGATTTGGGGTTACAAAGGGGTTGTGTTTGTGGTTCCATGGCTTTTGTTATCGCCTTTTGTGAGGAGTCTCGTGGGCTGAAGCACTGCTGCTCGCTCCTGTGGCGCAGCTCCCTTAGCTCCGCGTCAGGGTTTAAGGTTTAGGGTTGGGGCTGAGGGTTTTGTTGTTGTTAGGGTTGATGATGATGGATATTACAGTCTGTGTGACACCAGTAATGATGTATAAGACCGGTGTCGGCGCTAACGCCCGACACCTTAAACTCAGTTTGTGGGAAACTGGCTGGCTACCTGGTAGGGGTGAGGGTAAACCCCCACACGCGCGCACGCACTGGACCTAGACAGGACACTGGGCCCCCAGATCCACCCTATACCACCCAGGTAGTGACAGCAACGCATTGTTGGTGTGCGCCTGTGTTCTACTACTAGTCCCGCCGCCGCCATTGGCTCCAGCAATCAAAAGGGTTAAGCCGCCACGCCGCCAGCCGGCTGGTGGCTGCCGCCTCTCACACGTGGATGTAAGGGCCAGAACTGGACTTGGATCTGGGCGGTCTAGGACTAAAGATGCCTGTGCTGGAAAGCTGATGCCATGGTTACTAGTACAGATGTCACTGTCACTGTTACTGATGCCATTGTTGCCGATGCCACTGTTACTATTACTGATGCTACCGTTACTTTTACTGATGTCACTGGTACTGATGTCACTGTCACTGATGACTGATGCCACTGTTACCGATGCCACCGCTACTGTTAGTGTTACTCAGGGGGGGGGCAGAAAAAATTTCAACCCCCATCCTCCATTTTTTCTAAAAAGTCCCCGGGGGGGGACCCCCCCCCAAGTACACCCTGGTCTTATCTGTTGGAGCTGAAACTTGGTGGGCAGCTTCGCCGCATCATCCTCTTGCTATGGTTATAGTGGGTGACTGTACAACTCCATCCTATTCCTGAAAATGGCATCAGGAGGCGGCCACGCGCCCCGGTACAGCCCCCCACTCCCAGGTCCCTTCCACGCCCTCCCAACTAATGAAACACACAAACAACCATGTATTTGGCATCTGTGTTGTCAGACGAATCCAGCGCACCAACTCCCAGACCAATCGGAGGTCTGCAGAGCATTATGCGCCCCGGGAGGTGTGAACCAGTGGTCTACACCAACTGCCCGGTGTGGGACCCCCTCGCACCCCCAGTTACATGGCATTCCAGCTAAGACAACACTAGTCCTAGTGCCACCGCCCTTTGAAGGACGATAGCCACCAGCCGGTTACCTGCCGTCTAGACTACCGCTCCCGCCGGCTAGTTTAGACCCAAACAAGTCCCTGAGGGACATGTCTGGCAAGGAGCGTATAGGAAAGGACCGTCCTCCTCCTGGCCTTTGAGGCCAACCACGCCGGCTGTGCCGACTGGCGGCGCTGAAGCAGAAAAGTCCCCGCCTGGCATGGTGCATGGTTGTCCAACTCCATGCATGGGGCTCTGCCTGCGCCCATGCGTCATGCATGGCCAGGTCCCACCCTCCAGGGGGGCCTGGGCAAACAGAGTCGTCATGGCAGGCTGCCTGAAGACCAATGCCGACGCCAGTCACCGGCAGACGAGTGCCCCCGAGGGTGAGCGCGGTGACAAACGCTGCGATGGTGAAGCGGATAAACTCTGTTGTTGCCTCGGCGGTCACCACCGCTGAAGCCCTGATGGTAGCTCGCCCCCACGAGCAGCCATCTTGACCGATGTCCAGCATGCATTGACGGGCGCCAGCTCCTCCGCTCGTCGATCAACTCGTCGAGATCGGTGCCGCATGGCGTCCTGCATGGGAGGAGGATAAGGGCCGTCTCCCAGCACGGGCCGCGGCAGCGCCGCGGCTACTCGCCAAGCCATGACAGCGCCGGGCAAGCCGCTCCTGTAGTTTCAACCGAGGGACAGTCTAGCAGGAGCCAGGCCAGTCGTATTTTATCCCGCTCGTCAGCGGCACGGAGATCCTAGTCACCAGCAGCGCCGCATTGCTGGGTCCAGGGCTCGGCGACGAGAACGCCCCTCCGTTAATCGAGCCCCAGCCTCGCACCCCCATACCCCTGCAATACATACTGTGGTCTGTGTGAGATCTGAGGGTGGATTCGGACTCTTCTTCATGAGGGGAATCCAACGTGCCCACTCCCTGGCGAACGAATGTCAGATCCAAAAGTTACATAATTTTCTAAAAAAATACCCGGGGGGGGGGACCCCCTCCCCCGCGGCCCGTTTTGTTAGGGATGGATATGGATGTAACTCTAAGAGGGGAAGGGCATGGCGTCGATCCGGTGTCAAACGGAGAAGTTTTTGAGGATGGGGTCGGAAATCAGGCTACCTGCCCCCCCCCCCTGGTGTTACTACTGTTACTGTTACTGATGCCACTGTTACTGTAACCGATGTCACTGTTACTCATACTGTTACTACTGTTACTGTTACTGCTTCCACTGTAACTGTTACTGACGCCACTGTTACTGCCACTGATGCCTGTGCACACCTGGGGCACCCAGCTCCGCGTCCTCGCCCGTGATGAGCCCGCTGACCGCACTAGCTGCGCGGCGCTCGCTGTCGCGCTGTCCGCCGCTCGACGCACACGCGTCTGGATCAGAGTGGTGCCCGTCGCAGCCGCCGCCGCTGCCGCCGCCGCTGCCACTTGCGCCGCAGATTGCGGCGGGTACGGCAGAGGCACTGGTGTGGCAGGACGCTCTCTTGACCACGCCGACTGTGGTGCCGCAGGCGGTGCGGAGCGCGCTGCTTAAGCCAGAGGCGGCGCCAGCACCGGCGCCAGCAGCAGCAGCAGTAGCAGCGCCAGCGCTTGTTTCGGCTGCCGCCGCCGCTGGCAGCCGCCACGCGCAAGCGTGGCCAGCAGAGGCAGCGGTGGTGGGGTGCTGGTACGACGCTGCGGCAGCAGCAGCAGCCGCAGCGGGTGCGGGCACTGCCTGCATGGTGGCGGCCGAGCGCTGGTGCGCGGCAGATGCGGTGGACGCAGGCAGCGTCGACATGTGTGACGACGCAGCCGGCTCTGCCCTGATGGCGGCAACGCTGGCGGAGCGCTGGTGCGTCGCAGCTGCATTCGGCGTGGGTGCTGCGTACTGCTGCTGCTGCTGCTGGTTCTGCTGGTGCTGGTGCTGGTCGTGCGCCGCCGCTGCTGCCATCCTGTGGTGGTGGTGTGCAGCGACAACGCGCCACTCATCACACTCGCGGCTGCGCCTGCTGCCGCCGCCTGCAGCGCTCCAGGCAGCGCCGCGACCGGCTGGGGAGGCAGCAGCAGTAGGGGCAGCAGCAGCGACAGCAGCAGGAGCAACTGGAGCAGCCGCAGCAGCGCCATCGGCAGCCGCAGCCGCAGCAGGAGCAGCCGCAGGAGGAGCGGCGGCAGCAGGAGCCGCAGGAGCAGCAGCAGCAGCAGCAGCAGCAGCAGCAACTGCAGCAGCTGCAGGAGGAGCGGCGGCAGCAGCAGCAGCCGGAGCCGCAGGAGCACCATCGACAGCAGCCGCAGCACCATCTCCGCGCCCCAGGTCCTCCCGTCGAGCCGCCTTTGCCGCCCGCTTCTTCTCTGCCTTGCGTCGGTTCCTAGCGCTTGGAGCACCGCCAGCCCCTCCGCCGCCAGCCCCTCTGCCGCCCGCAACTGCCTGTGAGGGTCGGCCCTCCAGGTCTGCTAATAGGTCTGCCTGGCGCTTGGCGGCGATGGCCTCGAGCACCTGTGTTTGTGGGTTGCATGGGGTGGTGAAGGGATGGGGTGGTTTTCGGTGAGTTCAGATGAATGTGCGTCGGCAACAACCATGTAGCGCCGACACTGCACGTCGGTCACTCGGCTGCGCAATCTGCGCAAGCATGCGCTATCTGCCCATGCACACACCCACACACCTGCAGCCTGTCATCGAGCAGCTTCCTCACATCGCTTCCAGCAGGCGCGTAATCAAGAGCAGAGCGCAATCGGCGGTCGCGCTGTGCGATCGAGGCGCCCGCGCGTAGAAGGGATGCCGTGGTGCGCGACGCACAGTTGCTGCGTGTGTGTGTGTGTGTGTGTGTGTGCGTGTGTGTGTATGTGTGTATGTGTGCGTGCGAGTGTGCACGCGCGCGCGCGCGCTTGTGTGTGTGTCAGTGTGTGTGTGTGTGTGTGTGTGTGTGTGTGTGCGTGTTATCACAGCGTAGACATCCGCTTTTGACAGGCGCCCGCGCGCATACCCTAGGAGCGTGTGCGTGTCTCACTGCAAGCATGAGTGCTGAGTGCCCGGTGCTGTGCATGGAAGGCCGTGTGCATGCATGCATGCGCACATGCGTGCATGCGTGCGTGTGTCTTTGTATGCACGCATGCATGCGCGCGCGTGCGTGTCTCTCACCCGCTGCAAACATGAGTGCCGAGCGCCCGGTGCCATGTGTGCGCATGCGCACGCGTATCTCTCACCCCGCTGTAGAAATCAGCGCTGAGCGCCAGATGCATGATGGAAGGCCATGCGTGTGCATACGTGCATGCACGCGTGTATTGCATGCACGCGTGCGTGTCCCTCACCCGGCTGCAAACATGAGTGCCGAGTGCCCGGTGCTGTGCATGGAAGGCCGTGTGCATGCATGCATGCATGCGCATATGCGTGCATGCGCATGTGTGTCTTGCATGCACGCATGCGCACGCGTGCGTGTCCCTCACTTGGCTGCAAACATGAGTGCCGAGCGCCCGGTGCTGTGCAGGGAAGGCTGTGTGCATGCATGCATGCGCACATACGTGCATGCGCGCGTGTGTCTTAGCATGCGCGTGCGTGCGTGCCTCACCCGGCTGCAAACATCAGCGTCGAGCACCCAAGTGCTGTGCATGGAAGGCCGTGTGCATGTATGCATGCATGCGCGCGTGTGTCTTTGCATGCACGCATGCGCGCGTGTGCGTGTCCCTCACCCGGCTGCAAACATCAGCGCCGAGCGCCCGAGTGCGTCCTGCAGCTCAGCGCTCGCGCCGGCGCCCAGAAGGACCTGCAGCGCTTCGTCAGCGTCCGCGCTCGCTGACAGCATGAGGGCAGACGACCCGTTGGGCGCCCAGGTGTCTGCGTGACGAGAGGTTTTGTGAGAAGAGAGGATCCAATTAGATTGGGCCTGGGTGAGCCAGCGCCTCGTCAGCGTCCGCACTCGCTGAAAGCATGAGTGCAGATGAGCTGTTGGGTGCCTAGGTGTCTGCGTAAGGAGAGCATGACATTGATACTCATACTAGCTTTCAAGAGCGGTTGGCGACAGCATCGCAGCAGATGACCAAGGGGCGTGCCAGGTGTCTGCGTGACGAGACAGGATCGCATTAGATTATGTGAGCGGAGAAAGGATCAAATTAGATTGACATGGCAAAGGTAAGTCGGCGCCCCAGTCAGCGTCCGCGCTCGCTGAAAACATCAGGGCAGACGACCCGTTGGGCGCCCAGGTGTCTGCAATGCGAGACAGGATGGCAGGTTATCGAGGTTATGTGTCGGGAGAGAGGATCCAATAAGATTGGGCATGGGTGAGTCAGCGCTTCGTCAGCATCCGGACTTGCTGACAGCATGAGTGCAGATGAGCCATTGGGCGCCTAGGTGTCTGTGTGTGTGAGGAGATAAACAAATTAGATTGGCATGCGATCAGTCAGTCAGCCAGGGCACCAGCAGCAGTTTAGACTGACAGCGTCAGCCGCTAGCCGCCCATGCGGCTGCGTGTGGAGAGGGGATAATCAACTCAGATTGGCATGCGAGCAGTCAGTCAGCTAGAGCGAGGGAAGGGGATGGCCTGCGACTCAACGCCCCTAGTCACCCTCTCATTTGATTCAGATCACACCTGGCACTGCTCCATCTGCCAGCAAGCGGCATCGCGTCGGCAGCTGCTGGGGTGCAGTAACAGTAACAGTAACACGGGGTTTCCAGCTAAGCAGGCTACTCTTCTACTAGAGACACCCGCCGATACTCCAGCACACTTAAGTACTAGAGTACCGCCGGCTCCCGGCCGATAGACTACCGCTCCCGCCGGCTAGACTACCCCAAACAGCGGTCTCTGAGAGACATGTCTGGCAAGGAGCATATAGGAGAGGACCTTCCTCAGGGTCGCAGTAGTGGCCTTGTGGCCAGTCAAGCCGGCAGAGCCGACTGGCGCTGACTGGAACGGTCCCCGCCTGGCAGTGCATGGCTGTCCAGCTCTCGTTTGCATGGCGCTCAGCCGGCGCCCCATGCCTCATGCATGGCCAGGTCCCACCCTCCAGGGGTGCATGGACGACAGAGTTGTCATGGAGGCTGCCTGCTGGGGTGCACTCCAATCAAATTCAATCCAACCAATCCAGTCCAACCAAATCGAATCAAATCCAACCCATCGAATCCAATCCAACCCAGGCAGGCACGGCATGCTTCCAACTCTCACCAGGCACTGCTCCATCTGCCAGCAGGCGGCGCATCGCGTCGACAGCGACAGGCGTGCCGTCTCCAGCGCACGCAAGCAGCATGGCGTTTAGGACCTCGCCTGTGTGTGTGTGTGTGTGTTTACGTGCGTGTGATTGTGTGCTGTCTCCAGCACACGCGAGCAGCATGGCGCTGAGGACCTCGCCTGCGTGTGTGTGTGTGCGTGTGTGAGCGCGTGCGTGTGTTTGTGCATGTGCGTTTGTGTGTGTGTGGAGTGTGGAGATGCTGCAGCCGCCGCCTGCTGCTGAACCACCCGTCTGCTGTCCCATGCTGCTGCTGTGTCCGCATCCACAAGCCACCCACAGCCACAAGCCACATCCAACAGCCAGCCGCCCACCATATATCCATCCATGCAAAGGCCACCCAAAGCCTATCCACATCTACCCACAAACGAACCACCGCTGTCGCGCGCGACTGCCACATCCACAGGCGCCTAAAGATAGGGGTTATATGCGGGGTTCAGGGTTTAGCACAGTCCCCATATACACCCCACTCCCCACCAGGAGGTTCCCACCCCACACGGTTGACGTTCTACCGTCGCACACACTGTGCATGGTTTTGGCTGAAACCGCGACCTGTGTGTAGCCAGTACACCAGGCTATCGATTCCGCGCGGTAGGGGCTCAGAGTTTAGGGTTTGGAATGTAAGTTGAACCCAGAAGGGCCTTCCATCAGCAAGCAATAGGCTTCAGATCCACTCACCCCGGTCGCACGCGACTGCCACATCCACTGGCGCCTGCCCGCGTGCATTGCGCTCCTGCGGGGAGAAGTGTGTGCGTGTGTGTGTGTGTGTGCGTGTGTGCACAAGTGCGCGCGTGCGCATGTGTGTGTGTGGGCATGTGTGTGTGCGCGTGCCTACCTGCCAGGCACGCCCCCCACTAGCTAGGAGTGTGGCGCACACACACACACACACACACACACACACACACACACACACACAAAAACACGCGCACCACACACACACACCCTTGACAAAGACTACCCACCAGGCGCGTCCCCGGCGCCGCTTTTGCGATGTTGTATGCGCACACCGTGTGGCCATGCAGCACCCCACACTAGCTAGAAGTGTGGCACACACACACACACACACACACACACACCACACCACACACACACGCACATGAGAGTCCCAACCCCCAACACCCCGACCGTGTCAAACCCCACCCACCAGGCAAGCCCCCGGCGCCGCCTTTGCGATATTGTACGCGCACATCGCGTGGCCATGCAGCGCAGCAAACGCCAGCGCAACGTCGCCGTTGCCGTCCCTTGCCATGCAGTCAACACCACGCACAGAGAGCAGCGCATCCACGCAGTCCTCCTGTCCGTAGCCTGTGCGTGTGTGTGTGCGTATGTGTGTGCTTGCGCGCGTGTGTGTCTGTGTGTGTGTGTCATGCAGTCGATGACTCGAACAGACAGCGACGCGCCAACGCAGTCTTCTTCTTGGCCGTTAACTGACAAGACGAAAGGGTGATGCGTGTGCGCGCGTGTGTGTGCGGCTGTGCGTGTGCGTGCGCATGTCGCCATCACCCTCAGCCACACACCTGCTGCGTAGTTCAGGCACGTGCACCCTTCTCCGCCATGCATGCGTGCGTGTGCGCATGTGCACATGCATGCGTGCGTGTGCATGCCACCCACACCCTCGCCCACACACCTGCTGCGCCCCTCTCCGCCATGCATGCGTGCGTGTGCTCATGCATGCGTGCGTGTGCATGGCGCCCACACACCTGCTGCGCCCTTCTCCGCCGTGCATGCGTGCGTGTGCTCATGCATGCGTGCGTGTGCATGTCACCATCACCCACACACCTGCCGCGTAGTGTAGGCACGTGCGCCCCTCGCTGTCGCGCGCCCTTGCCACCGCCCGCAATCTGCCGACCCTGACAAAATCTGCAACCCTAAACCAGCGACCCCAACCCCTCACCAACCCCTACTACTAAAACACCGCACGCAACCACGTATCATGCGCCAGTAAAGGCGTCCGACAGACTGCACAATCGACCGCACCTGCCGCGTAGTGCAGGCACGTGCGACCCTCGTGTGCTCATGCATGCGTGTGTCTGCGTGTGCATATGTGCTTGTGCGTGTGCATGCCACCACCACCCTCACCCACACCTGCTGCGTAGTGCAGGCACGTGCTCCCTTCTCCGCCATGCATGCATGCGTGCGCGCATGTGCTCATGCATGCGTGCGTGTGCAAAGCACCACCACCCACGCCCACACACCCGCTGCGTTGTGCAGGCACGTGCGCCCTTCTCTGTGGTGCATGCGTGCGTGTGCGCATGTGCTCATGCACGCGTGCGTGTGCGCATGTGCTCATGCATTAATGCGTATGCATGGCACCACCACCCACGCACCTGCCGCGTAGTGCAGGCACGTGCGCCCCTTATGTGCTCATGCATGTGTGTGCGTGCGTGTGCATGGCACCATCCACCCTCCCCGCCTGGAACCCACCTGCCGCGTAGTGCAGACACGTGCGCCCCTCGCTGTCGCGCGCCCTCGCCACAGCCCCGTCACTGGAAGCCAGCGCGGCGCCCAGCTGCTCTGTGAGCCCCAGCTTGCATGCAGCAATGGCAGACGGGAGCTGTAGGGAATACGGTGGTTTATGGGCGACAAATTAGAGGGTGGTTGGGGGTTTAAGGTCGGGGTTTGGGATGCGTGTGGCTCGTGTTCAAGTGTTTGCGTCAGGGTAATGCAAGAAAAGCCCAGCTGCTCTGCCAGTCCCAGCTTGCACGCAGCAATGGCAGACGGGAGCTGCAGGAAATACGGTGGTTTATGGGCGACGGATTAGAGGGTGGTTGGGGGTTTAAGGTCAGGGTTTGGGATGCGTGTGGCTCGTGTTCAAGTGTTTGCGTCATGGTATAGAGGGTGTGTTTGTGTGGTGGTGGTGGAGGGGGGCAGCTGAGTTGCGAGCCACAGCTTGCAATAAGCGGTGGCAGATGGGAGCTGTGGGAATGCGGTTGATGCAAACGGATTAGGCTGGTCGGGGTTTAGGATGAGAGTGGCGCGTGGTCCGTGTTTGCGTCAGGGTAAAGGGTGCAATGGCTCAAGCCCCAACTTGCATGCAGCGATTGCAGCGGGAGCTGCGGGCAATGTCGGCGTTGATGAAATAAACGGATGAGGGTGGTTGGGGTTGAGGTCGGGGTTTAGGATGCGGATGGCTAGGGTTCAAGTGTTTGCGTCAGGGTAATGCAAGAAAAGCCCAGCTGCTCTGCCAGTCCCAGCTTGCACGCAGCAATGGCAGACGGGAGCTGCAGGAAATACTGTGGGCTATGGGCGACGGATTAGAGGGTGGTTGGGGGTTTAAGGTCGGGGTTTGAGATGAGGGTGGCTAGTGTTCAGTGTTGGCGTCATGGTACAGAGGGTGTGTGTGTGGGGGGGGGGGGGGGCAGCTGAGCTGCGAGCCACAGCTTGCAATAAACAGTGGCAGATGGGAGCTGCGAGGAATGCGGTTGATGCAAACGGATTCGGGTGGTCGGAGTTTATCGCAAGTTGCTGTTTCAACCCAACACAGACCCCCAAAACACGAAAACACGATTTCACCCTTTCGAGGTCCGCATGCGGGCAGCCCCGGCACCCCAGTGCCCAAGGAATGAACGGTTGTCGATCGAGAACCTTCCTCAATAGTCAGCGTCGCGCAGGAGGCGCGAGGGGCGACATCAGGCGCAAGTTGTCGGCTACAGCCGACACCAAAGCGCACCGCATGGCGCCTCCCAACGCCCCCAACGCACACTTGACACACTGGCGATCCAATACAGGGGCCTCGCATGCATTTCCAGTGGCGGAGCATCCCATGCGACGGTTTCGACCAGCATGTCGTTTTGGTGTATCGTGTTTTTCAAGTTTGGCCTATGTTGGGTTGAAACAGCAACTTGCGATAGGATGAGGGTGGCGAGTGTTCCGTGTTTTGCGTTTTTTTTGGAGGGTAGAGGGTACATTGGCTCAAGTCCCAGCTTGCATGCAGCGATGGCAGATGGGAGCTGCGGGCAATGCCGGCGTTGATGAAATAAGCGGATCAGGGTGGTTGGGGTTTTGAGGCCGGGGTTTGGGATGCGGGTGGCTCGTGTTCAAGTGTTTGCGTCATGGTACAGAGGGTGTGTATGTGTGTGTGTGTGGGGGGGGGGCAGCTGAGCTGCGAGTTGCACCTTGTACTTAGCGGTGGCAGATGGGAGCTGCGGGGAATGCGGTTTATGTGGACGGATTAGGGTGGTCGGGGCTTAGGATGAGGGTGGTGAGCGGTCCGTGCTTGCGTCAGGGTATAGGGAACGGTCAGCCAGAAGCAGGGCTGGAGGGGACGTAGCACACACCTGGCGCAGCGCGTCGGGCGGGGCCGAGGCCGCCGGCACAATTGATCCAGCCAGCGGTGCTGCTGCTCCTGCTGTGCCCGCGCTGCAGCTGCTGGCGCTGCCCCCTGCCTGCCCCGGAGGTGCATGGACGAGGCTGGGCAACGCGGCGATCGCTGGCAAGTGGCTGGCTGCGCAGCTGCTGCCGTCGCCGTCACCGACCTGCGTTGCGGGAGCAGTGCTGTAGGCGCTGACGGCCTTGGGGGCAGTGGCGGTGGCAGCGGTGGCAGCCGCAGTGGGCACCCTCCTGGTGCTGACAGGAAGTGCTGCAACTGGTGGTGGTGGTGGTGGTGCTGCTGCTCCTGGTGCTCCTACCCCTGCTGCTGCTGGTGCTGCTGCTCCTGCTGCTCCTGTTGTTGGTGCTCCTGCTGTTGGTGCTGCCCCTGCTGCCCCTGCTGCTCCTGGTTCTGGTGCTGCCGCTGCTGCTCCTGCCCCTGCTGCTGCTGCTGCGGCGCCCTTGGCGCCCACAACCAACGCTGCGTCACAGTGCGGCGCCAGGTCGCATAGTGTGGACGCGGCGGCGCCGCACCCTCCGCCGCCGCCAAGCGTCATGGCGGCCTGGCCCGCCGCTGGGGTTGCCTCCCTTGCTGGGGGTGCGGTCGTGGCCTGTGGCCGGTGGTGGGGTGGCAGTGGCCTACATCCACGGGTGAGGGCTGCGAGGGGAGGGGGAGGGGGGCAGCGAGGCCGTCAGTGAGTGAAATCGTGTGCGCTGTGTGTGTGTGCGTGTGTGTGTGCGTGTGCATTGAGTGTGCCTGCTGGGTGCTGCACGGGCGGGAGGGGAGGAAGGTGAGGGGGCGGCGTTGACCGAGGCGGTGGGCCGCGTGTGGGCGCGTCGTGCACACATGCTCGTGTGTGTGTGCGCTGCATGTACGCGCGCTGTGGTTATGTTGATTGCAAGCGCATGTGCAATATGCCATGCGTACGTTCTGAATCTTGGGGGGGGGGGATCTGAGGCTCGGCTGAGACCGCGCTGCTGCATGCGCTCAGGGACGTGCCCATGCGGCGCGTCCACACGCGGAGCGGAGAGGTTGAGAGCGTGCGGGTGCGGGTGCGAATTTGAAGCATGCAACATGGGTCGAGGGCCTGCCGTTTGTGCACAGCTGCTGTCATGCGACACTGTGCATGCCATGCCGATGCAAGTGCATAAAGGGGGGGGCCATTCACGCACACCAACCTTAAACCCCGCCCCTGCTCCCTCCTCCGCCCCCCCAGCACCAACTCAACACCCAGAAGCCCCATGAAAGTGATAGGCATGCCCAGGCGGTGCATGAGCGCGCTGGTGTACAAGAGCTGCCGCGCGGGCACCCAGAGAGGACATGCCACGGTGGCCCGGGCCTTGGCCCTATTGCCTGCCCCCGTCTTGGGTGTGTGTCCACCATGCAAGTGCTGGTGCTGGGGGTACACGCGCGCAGTCTTGGTGCAGGTCTTTGCGCACCTTCCCTCGATCTCCCTGCGATCCACTGGTTGTTGGTGCTTGTTGGGGATTTTGGTGCTTGGTTTGGTGCTGCTCTCGTCCTCGTAACAGGCCAGCGCTCGGCTCCAAGACGATCTCATCGCTCATCCGTACTGTCGTCCGCACTCGAAAACGGCCACAATCGCACAGGATCTTATTTTGTTTTTACTCGCTCGCTTACGACGACAACGACCAACCCGTATGCGTCGGTGAGTCACTCCGGTCTGAGTCCGGAGTCCGTGCAAGTCGTGCCGGAAGTGTTCACTGTTTGGGCCATCAACGTCCACGTCTTTTATAACGAAACAACGGGGACCGTCATGGGAAGGAAGGGAGGAGGAGGAATTGCGACCAGATGCGTTCTCTCCGTTACACGCACGCAGCGCGCTAGAAGATCTTGAAACACAGCATGCGCGCGCGCCTTCACCGCCCCGTCCCGCTGGCGCTGCTGCTGCTGCTCTGCTCCTTGTCCGCCTGCCCGCCTGCTCCGTCGCCCCCGCCACCCGGTCCTGCAGACCCCTTGGGGCCGGCCACCGCCACCGCCCCCCTCCCCAGCACACGCGCCACCTCGGGGTGCGCACCCACTGCAAAAGCCGTGAGCCCCGCTGATGCGTAGTGCTCCTTGAGCAGGGAGCGCAGGGAGTTGGGCATGTAGGGCAGCGAGCGCCCGGCTGCGGCGACGTGCGCTGCGGCGGCTGGCTGCGGGAGCGTCGCGCCTGCGGTGTGGGCGGGGGGCACGCGTGTGGGGAGGCGTGTGGGGCAGTGGGGAGCTGGCTGGGGTGGGTGGGTGCACACGTCAGGCACACAGGTCATGCACAAGTGCTGAACAACGTGGACGTGAACGTTGGGGTCAGCAACAGCGGCAGCAGTGTACGTGGGGGGCTGCGTCGCGCCTGCAGTACGGGCGGGGGGCAAGCGTGTTGCGTGTGGGGCAGCATGCGGCTGGCTGCGGGAGCGCCGCGCCTGCGGTATTGGCGGAAGTGGGCACACACACATGAGCGTGGGTGGCAGCAGCTAAACGCACGCCTCTGCAACTCGCTAAAGTCACATATAATGTTCAGGCCTAGCCTAGAACAGCTGAGGTTAACAGCCCAAGCCCCACTTACCCAGCTGTGCGTACACCCCGTGCCGCTGACGAGCGGGGTAAAATACGACTGGCCCGGCTCCTGCTAGACTGCCCCTCGGTGGAACACTTCAGGAGCGGCTTGCCCGGCGCTGCCATGGCTTGGCGAGTAGCCGCGGCGCTGCCGCGGCCCGTGCTGGGAGACGGCCCTTATCCTCCCCCCATGCAGGACGCCATGCGGCACCGATCTCGACGAGTTGATCGACGAGCGGAGGAGCTGGCGCCCGTCAATGCATGCTGGACATTGGTCAAGATGGCTGCCCGTGGAGGCGGGCTACCATCACGGCTTCAGCGGTGGCGACCGCCGAGGCAACACAGAGTAAATCCGCTTCACCAATCGCAGCGTTCGTCACCGCGCTCATCCTCGGGGTCGCTCGTCTGCCGGTGACTGGCGTTGGAAGGTCTTCAGGCAGCCTCCATGACAACTCTGTCGTCCATGCCCCCCTGGAGGGTGCGACCTGGCCATGCATGAGGCATGGGG